>JAHRHJ020003508.1:0-154077 GCA_019776745.2 Taxus chinensis | reverse complement strand
GTCGCAAATTGTGGAGGCGGAGATTGAAGAAAATAACGGCGTTGTGAGGCCTCTGCACTTGTTCAAAATCATGTCAATCAATTTCATGGTAGTATTATGCTTCGGCCCTGATTTTCAGGACGAGAATTTCGTGAACGAGCTAGACGAATTAATAGCCGAGGGTATTATGTTAAACGAAAACATTGATGTGCTTTTGGAGTCATTACCTTTATTTCGCTATTTTCTTCCTTCTCAGGCTGCATCATTCAAGAGATGGAAGTCCTTAAAAGCTAGCGTTTTGCATCTGATATTGCCTCTTGTTCAGTTTGGCTGCATTTTTAAAGGATATTTTGAGCAGAACGCGCCCAATTGTTTTTTGGATTGTTTGCTGTCTATAGGCGATCGAGAAGGTGGGGAAGGTAAGAAAAAGTTGAGCGAGGAAGAAATAGTTTTCAATTTATTCGAGATTTTTGTTCTTTCAGTGGACAGTGTAATGCCCACTTCCCTATGACGCTTAGTTGATTACCATTTTGAGTTATGCAGACTTTGGATATGGACATGATTTATACTTATGTTGATTAGCATGATGTTTTGTGACTAGATGCATTTGGATTATGATTGGATTTTGTTTTCAGTATGACCTACACTGACTCATTGACAGACTATTGGATACCAATATTATTTTTATATGGATATATTGCATGTGTTCTAACATTTTCTCAACGTAATACGTTGTTTCTTTGACGACCTGCATTTATAAAGTTCGTTTAGCGCTGAATACTCTATTAGAAGTTGTTTGATTCAATTAAACTGGAATACTTTCCAGTTCATCCTCTCACAATTTAATTTCGACACGACGACAACGCATTACGTTGTCACCCGGGCTAAACGGTGGAAAATGATATTCTTAGAAGCTATATTCATTACAGTTGGTGTACCTCTTAGCTCGGTAGATCCTCCTCAACGAGCATGTCACGTTCTCATATTCATGTTGTTGTTCTTCTCTACCACCGTGCCCTCAATCTTTCTTTGTATGCATACCCCTATCTTTTCGAGCAATCAGCATTGAAGTCTGACTTCCAAGCATACAGCCAATGACAAGTACTTTTAGTAAGGTCGCTGACTGCCCTAACTGTCCACATTTACCTTTTAACTCCGAGCTACTATGAGTACGGCAATTTAACAACACATTACGTTGTTTCCCGCGATAACGATGACCTGACTCGTTACCAGGCTCTGTAAGGTACATGGTGTGCTGTATAAAACTATAATTTAAGATCTTGGTGCGCCAACAGGATCTATATCTAAGAAGGTGGTTTCTCAACGTAATACGTTGTTTCTTTGACGACCTGCATTTATAAAGATTGTTTAGCGCTGAATACTCTATTAGAAGTTGTTTGATTCAATTAAACTGGAATACTTTCCAATTCATCCTCTCACAATTTAATTTCGACACGATGACAACGGATTACGTTGTCACCCGGGCTAAACGATGGAAAACGATATTCTTAGAAGCTATATTCATTATAGTTGGTGTACCTCTTAGCTCGGTAGATCCTCCTCAAGGAGCATGTCACGTTCTCATATTCATGTTGTTGTTCTCCTCTACCACCGTGCCCTCAATCTTTCTTTGTATGCATACACCTGTCTTTTCGAGCAATCAACATTGAAGTCTGACTTCCAAGCATACAGCCAATGACAAGTACTTTTAGTAAGGTCGCTGACTACCCTAACAGTCAATAGGATTGCTCAATCATCGTAACAAGTGGCTAATACATCAAGGGACCAGAAAAAAAACAGGATCTTAGGATATGGATATGTATTGGTGGAGTTTAGAATCTCATTAAGGAAAGTAGGGATTCTACCGTAACTTCGAAAGTTTAGAAACAAGTAAATAACTGGAATAGGCTGCATGCACAATCCATGTCCTGGTTGTATTATGGTCTACCTTCCATAGATGGGCCACCTTATATAGCAAATAATTTGAGTAGCCAGACGGATGATACTTGTCACTATGAAGCATGGTCCTCAAACCCACACTAGATACAGAGCACATGTTCCCAATGACCTTGAGTGACAAAGAATGGGCACTTATGTAAGCAATCGTAATTAAAGTGACATCAAGCCCAAAGGAAAGTCCTGGGTGATACTAGTGTCTTATGTTCAGAAGAATCGATACCCTTTTTCATGTATTAACTAAACTTTCCATGTATTAGTACACTTCTAGGCAAAGCCCATGTTTGAACATAATGAACCTTTTGCGTAAAAAACATAGAACTTTGAAGCACTCGTTATACTAATTTGCATAATGTTCTCCAAGGTTTATTTTGTGCTCCAAATGTTGCATGTCCAGAACACCTTCATGTGGTTAATGATTCTTAGTTAATGGTCAAGCATGGTAATCCTCCAATCACCTGTGAATGACTCTAGAGGACATGTTATTGAACAAGAATAAACATGTTATAAGATCATAAGCAACATGAATCACCTTGAGCCCATCAAGCTCGACAGTCGTAAGGATCAGTTCAAATAGTAGCATAAGCAGTCGCTTGAGAGACACGACTCTCAAACAAGTCAAATCCTATATGTTAATTCACTATTAGAGAATACACTGGTTAAATAATAAACATGAAGGGGAATCTTTAAATGCAAACAAAAATTTGAATAGAAATTGTGGCAACATACATTGACATCATACATTGACATGATTGTAATGATGCAACTCTTGGGAAAGTCCTCTGCCTTTTTTGGCATTTCTTTCATGACATCATACATTGGAATTAAAAAGATTCAAAGACTTGTCTACACTTCTTGTAGATATCTCCAGTTTGTAAGGTAGCAATTCTTCTTGCTACGATCTCATCAGTGTCAAATACAAATCTAGTCAATACTTTGTCATAAAAGAGTCCGGAGATACGAATCAACTTTGATACCATTAAATGATCTGTTAACTCCTAAGATTGTCTGCTTATTGAATTCACTGAATCATGAATCTGCTGCCCAACTTCGATTTTACTCAAGATAACATATTGTAGTCTTGCAGTGATGTATAGAATTAGTGTAGCTTGTTGCTGGAAACTGTGTCACAAGGTACATCGATTTTTATAAGAATGCTCATGTCAGTAAGCCTAGATATTGTTGTTTCCAAGTCCTCTTCTTTTGCTCCATTGACAAATAAGACTTAATTTCTCGAAAGTAATACTTAAATTAAATATTAAAATCTAGTATTTACATTATTTGCAACTTTGCAAGGAAATGTTATTGGGATCTAAACAAGGTTGTTTGCATTCCACATCTAGTAACTTTGCAACTACAAAGATACATTCTAGCTTTGCATCTTTTCTTTGAAGATTCAGCTTCATCTTCTACACGCCTTTGTTCACTTGATATTGACCTAATATCTTCATCTAACGTTTGCAATATGCTCTTCACATTCTCTCTAATTTTTGGAGGTGAAGTTTCATTGACTTCTCTCATATCCACATCTGAAATACTTAGAAAAAATGAGACCTCTTCATGCGAAAAAGAATCTTCAAATAATACAAACATATGAAGCCAAGCAAGTCAAGTATATGAACTAATGGGACCCCCTGAAGTTAAATATTGTCACTTAAGTGGAAGCAAAAAGTCGTGATCCCTGGTACTGGAAAGTTCACACTAGCCGAGAACATGGCCTCCATGAACCGAGAAATCTGCATACTGGCAGTGAGGTGAGAAACAAGTCAACAAAGATGAGAAGCTAACTATAGGGTAGTCATCAAGAATCCGCCCTAGTATAGACAGGCATATTTATATGTCCATTAGATTCTTATATTTGGATCGACTCCTAAAACATTTGCATCATAATGAATACGGTTGATGGGAGTCTCTTCTGAGGCCAATGAACTAAGAGCCTCGAAAGAGAACATTTTTTCACATTATTTGATGCTTTAAATTAAAACAAGAGGCATTCACCCAAAATTAATTTGTGGTCTTATCCCGCGTCTGCTAGGGATTCAGCTGCATTTCCACCAAATTCCGCTTACATAATACATTGTTTTTATAGAGAATTATATGCTTGAAAATATTTCATAATGAGGAAAGAACCTAGGGGCTAGTAATAATGTAGAGACAAGGATGAATTATCCCACATTTGAAATAATTTAGAGATATGGGAGATCTATAAAGAACTATAGGCTACCAAATATTTTCTTCAAGGGAAAAGTGATGCATGTGCACATTCAAATTTGGGCGCAATTTCCAAATGAACACACTCTTAAATATGACTTTATATTCATCATCCTTACACTCTATCATGAAACACATATGGTTTGGTATTACTTCCTTGCATTAGTGCAATACCTCACAAGTCCATCATGAATGACAACATGTCCTTCACCTTGTTCATTGCATACCCTTACCATACATGCATCACACATTGCACTTCAATATCCACCATTAAATGATTCATGATACTTTCCCACCATGTAGTCTTCTAGAGCTCAATGTCCATAATATTCCCATTGTCCGAAAACATGCCAAAAGACACCCTTGACATATTGCACACCTTGCAAAATCATATGTATGCATATCGCATGTTGGAATTTCAAACGCCAAACCTATAAGGATATTATGAAACATTGTAATCATTACATTTATAAAAATTATCTATTGTGACTACCTTTTTAGATTGATGTATGTACATATATGTAAACTATTCGACCCGAATGCGTATATAAGGACCATATATAGGATAGTAGTGATTATTTGCATTCCCTTAATAACTTGTATATCTCATACACATTTGTATCTTATCCTAGTCTAAGAAAATAAATTAGGATATTTCCTCCCACTATACATTTGTATCGTATCCTAGTCTAAGGAAACAAATTAGGATATTTCGTACCCCTTTTTCATTCGTGGCCTCACTATGCATTGTACAATCTTGCATTATTCTCTCTTCATTGTCATTGAATAGAAATTGTCTTCTTTTGCAAAAGACTTGCACATTTGATGTATTTAGTTTGATGTTTTATTTTTATCGAGTTGGGCAATTTATAATCTAGTAGCATATATATGTGTGAATAAAAGAAAGTAGAGGGTGAGAAAACATAAACCTAGAAACAAATGATTTGGGTGCTTGTGTATTAAACAGGGGTCCTCTTACCTTGTGACTATTACTGTTTTTTTTTAAGAAATAAATTTAATTTCTTTAATAAGTATTTGTGGACGTAAATGTGTAATCGAATAAAATTGCTCAAAAAAGACTGAACATAAATACATTAATCCTACAATGATAATAATCATGAAAATAATAAAAATTTATAGAGCAAAATAGGCTTCAAACACTTTGCAAAAAGCCGTGGATTACATTCAACGTTAACGACGACTACTAGTGACGGGAGTTGTGTTGACATGAGACAATGCCATTCATGGAGAAAGCTTAGAGGACATCATATTTTTGAACTCACAGAAATCTAAGACACCATTGGAGTCGGAATCAAATCTACATATCATTTTCTGGCACTGCTGTGAATCATGCCCCTGCAGAATCAATCCCATGGCAATAGCACCTGTTGCAGCTCGGTAGAGGAGTTGTAGCCATCTTTATTCTGATCAAAAACCTTGAATGCAGCTTCCATTAAATCCTCCACCTCGTTTTCTTCTTCTTTGTTATCATCTTGATCATGGGCACTGAAGATGGATTGATATAAATACACAAATTCCTTAAATCGCAGGTAGCTGCAATTCTCCTGAGGCGTACTGATGAGCATGCATCTGAGATCATCTTCGGAAATTGGCATTCCAAGTTTGTTTACAAACCCGATTATTTCATCCAAGCTCACCAATCCGTCTGCATTTTCATCCACCATGTCATAAACCCTTCGAATTTCGCCCAAATCAGCCATTATGCCAATGCAAAAGAATTAAGAATGGGATTATGAATATAGGAGCGAAGGTAGTTCTGAATATATAATCTGAGTAATAATGGAGAAAATAGCGTTCCAACAATTTGGATCTTGGAGTAGCCGTGTAAGACTGAAAAATGTGGAAGGAGATGCCAGCCTCTAACGTTTTTATTGTGAGGGCTTCTTTTCCGTTTAGAGCTTTTGTTGACGCCGTTTCAACCGTCTTCTGTTCCGTTGCCTAGAGTTCCATTTTTCCTGCCTACGTGTCTGTGCCGGTTATTACGTGGTCTCTGGCTGCATGCGTGGCATGCCCTGGTTAAGCTGCTTGTTACCTAATTGAAAATATATGTTTTTAGATAACAATGTAGTAGGTGGAACAGTAAACTACATAATACATTAACATATTTTCAAGTTTAAAGTTGTAGGCATAAAAAAATAGGGAACAGTCCAGTCAAAGGAATGCAACAGCGAAGCCAACACAATGTGAACCATCTTATCTGCCAAATGAAGTCCCATGCAAATTCTTCTTCCCGCTCCAAACGGTAGCAAATCAAAATCTTATCCCTTATACTCAATCTTACATTTCTCGACGCAACTGTCAGAGCTGAGTGATCCATTCCACCAAGCAGATCTCTCTGGCTGGATAATAAATTTGGAAGGATCCGCAGGCTTAGATCCATGACTGGGTTGCATTCCCCTACTTTTCCCCATGTAATATTATGAAACCAGAAACAGATCCAATTTTACCTATAGTTGTACCTCCATCATGGCGTAAATGGGCTCCAAAGTCTTAAAGGGAACCTATCTTGCTGCAGTTGGAAAAGAATCCAATCCTTCCATGTGGATTCGAGCAACCCAACACCTTGCAGCAAAATAAGAGAAAAAGAAGTTCGGAAAGGCATACAAAGGAAATGGAATGAATGCGTGGGAAAATTTAAAATTTGAAATAGAAATTTATTGCTTGATAGCTATTGATTTGACAGAGATGATGGCTGGACAGAAAAGGACGCAGAGACAAACGGAGGCACAGCTATTGATTTGACAGAGATGATAGCTGGACAGAAAAGAACGCAGAGACAAACGGAGGCATAGAGAAACGGAGGCAGAGGGAGAAGACTGGTCAACTTTAGCATAGGATACAGGCGGCATAACCCCATGCATCACATGCCACATAACCCCCCATGCAAACTTACGTGAGTCGAGAGGACCTTCCCTCAATGATCATCCCATCTTGTCAGAGTTTTCCGATGTGTTCCCAGGGGAGCAATACCGGGATTACCTCCCCCACGTGAGATCGATTTCCATATAGATTTAGTTCCCGGCGCAGAGCCTATCTCATGAGCACCCTATCGGATGACTACTCCTGAGTTATGTGATACTCAAGTTGCAGCTTGAGGACCTTTGTCACGAGAAAGTGCCTAATCCATCCTAGTGTATCCCCTTGGGGTGCACCCGTGTATCTTCGTGAAGAAGAAGGATGGATCTCTTCGGTTGTGTATTGACTACCGTCAGCTGAATAAAGTAACGATCAAGAATCGTTACCCCCTTCCACGCTATTGATGATTTATTTGATCAGATGAAGGGGGATACTAGTTTTCTCTAAGATAGATCTTAAGTCATGATACCATCAGCTCAGGATTGTGGAGGTGGATATTCACAAGATAGCATTCCGTACGTGATATGGCCACTACGAGTTCACAGTGGTACCTTTCGGTTTGACAAATGTCCCCACAGTATTTATGAGTTTGATGAATGGGGTATTCAGGACCTTCCTTGATCAATTGATGCTCATCTTCCTTGATGACATTCTAATTTACTCACGCACACTCTGAGGAGCATGAGGAGCACCTTCGCCAGGTTCTTCAGTGTCTTCGCGATGTCAGCTACCTTTACGGGAACTTGGAGAAGTGTGCATTCTTTCAGCCTGAGGTGCAGTATTTGGGCCACATCATTTCAGGGGAAGGTATAACAGTCGATCCTTCAAAGATTCGAGCCATCATGGATTGGCCAGCACCCACTAGTGTGACCGAGGTGCATAGTTTCATGGGTCTAGCAGGGTATTACAGGAGGTTTGTTCAAGACTTCTCTCGGATTGCGTACCCTATCACTTCTCTTCATCAGAAAGGGAAGAAGTTTTTATGGTCAGATAGATGTGAGCAAGCCTTCAGTACACTAAAGGAGTGCCTCATGAGAGCACCTATTCTTGCAGTGCCAGATCATCAGGGAGAGTTCTACATTTGCACAGATGCTTCCTTGGCAGGAATTGGATCGAGTGCTAATGATAGGAGGGTAGAGTAGTTGCCTTTGAGTCTCGCAAACTCAAAGATTATGAGCTCAATTATCCAACCCATGACCTTGAGCTTGTAGCAGTAGTACATGCCTTAGTGCGGTGGAGACATTTTCTTCTTGGCCGGAGATTTACACTCAGGACTGATCACTTGAGTCTTCGCCACCTCTTCACACAACCCAATCTCAACGCTCGTCAGTAGCGTTGGATGGAGTTACTCTGTGAGTATGACATGGAGATAGAGCATGTGAAAGGGAAGGAGAATGTGGTTGCAGATGCCTTGAGTAGGCGGAGACATGTGGCTATGGCCACCTCAGTGGGCACAGATTTGCGGAGTAGGATCTTGTAGCAGCTTCCTCAGGATAGTTTCTACCTTGCAGCCAGAGCAGAGATTGAGTCTCAGAGACCCCTTGAGGGGAGATTTGTTGGATTTTCATTAGAGGCAGATGGTCTTCTCAGACATAGAGGTCGGATATATGTTCCCATAGATGGAGGCTTGAGACATGACATTTTGACAGAGGCTCATCGTGCACCTTATTCAGCCCATCCCGGGGTGAAGAAGATGCACGCCACCCTAAGACAGTTGTACTTTTGGAGAGGACTTCGGAGAGACATAGCTTCATTTGTATCCCGCTGTTTAGAGTGCCAGAGGGTGAAGGCCGAGCATCAGCATCCAGCTGGCCTTCTCTATCCTCACGCCATACCGGAGTGGAAGTGGGACACCATTTCTATGGATTTCATTGTTGGGTTGCCGACGTCGAGATACCACCACGACACCATCATGGTCACCCAGTGGATAAATTGACGAAAGTAGCTCATTTTTCCCCAGTGAAGACCACCTATACAGCTAGTGCTGTGGCACGAGTATACCTTGATGAGATTGTCAGATTACATGGGATTCCGCGGAAGATCATTTGCGACCACGACCCTTTGTACACCTCCCATTTCTGGACCACCATGCAGTATGCCCTCGGGACGAGGATTAATTTCAGCACAGCTTATCACCCTGAGACAGATGGACAGACAGAGAGGGTGAATCAGATTTTGGAGGATATGCTCAGGATGTACGTGATGGATCATCAGTCGAGATGGGAGGAGTATCTGTATTTGGTAGAGTTTGCCTATAATAATAGTTTCCAGAGTTCTATAGGCATGGCTCCTTTTCAGGCATTATATGGTAGAGAGTGCAGGACACCTCTTAGTTGGGATAGGATTGAGGACAGGGTTTCTCTTGGGCCAGCATTATTACAGGACATGGAGCAGCAGGTTACATTGATCAGACAGAGATTGCAGGAGGCGCAGGATAGACAGAAGAAGTATGCAGACCAGCATAGGACAGATCGCAGTTTTGAGGTAGGCACGAAGGTGTTTCTTCGTGTCAGACCGCATAAGAGCCCTATCCGTTATGGAAAAGGTTCTAAGCTTGCTCCTAGGTTTGTGGGTCCCTTTGAGATCTTGGAGCGCCTCGGCCCCTTAGCCTATCGTCTAGCATTGCCACCTAGCTTATCGCGCGTCCATGATGTATTTCACGTTTCTGTGCTTAGGAGATATGTTTCTGATCCTTCTCATGTGCTAGATTGGACTGCATTGCAGGTGCAGGATCAGGGGCAGGTGATGGTGGAGCCCGTGTGCATTTTAGATCGCAGGACCCTGGGCCTTCGCGGCAGAGAGATTGATCAGGTTCGGGTCCAATGGGACAGGTACGATGAGACTGCTGCTACTTGGGAGGATGCTACATCATTGCGAGCTCAGTTTCCACACTTATTTCAGTGACTTCCAGGAGGAAGTCTAGTCTAAGGGGAGGGGGATGTAATGCCCACTTCCCTATGACACTTAGTTGATTATCATTTTGAGTTATGCAGACTTTTGGTTATGGACATGACTTATACTTATGTTGATTAGCATGATGTTTTGTGAGTAGATGCATTTGGGTTATGATTGGATTTTGTTTTCAGTATGATCTACACTGACTCATGGACAGACTATTGGATACTGATATTATTTTTATATGGATATATTGCATGTGTTCTAACATTGGATTTCTTCGCCATGATAAGTAGAATGTAGTTGTTGAATTTACATTACTATAACTTTGGATAATGATGGAATGCATAATTAAGTTGTGATTTAAACCTTGAAATAATGGATAATTGAATTACGTATAGATGTTAATAAATTTCATGCATATGGTTATTTTGGACATTTTGACATGGCCGCAAGGCCGAAGGAGGTATTTTGTATTTTGCAGGAAACACAACATGATCACAACCATGAGGGGGATTGGGAACCAAACACAACAGGATGTCGGGTGGTTACAACATTTGGTCGTCAAGGCAACTAGTGAATTGTATTGTGTTACCTTTGTTCTTTTATGTGTTAAGAAAAATTTCCATGAGGGGGAAATTTTCTAATGTGACCAAGGGGGTAAGAATTTTAATTACTTGTTTTAACTTACTTTAGTAGGTGATTTCATTTGTGATGTTTTTTTTTTAAATTACTTTTGCTAAGTATGTTTAGATTAATGTAACATCTTGTTTTAATTTTTTTTAAGTTTTGGAGGGAAGTCTAGTGGGTGTAATTAATTTTGATGGTTGGCTCCTTGAGCCTTGTGTTTCCTCATGTATTGAATGCTTGTTTTGAGTGTTGACCACTCCAAATCCCTTGAATCTCGAATTTGAGATTTAGGGCATTTTTGGGGGACTTGTGGGACAAGTTGAACTTGTCCCACACTTCCCAAAACCCCTTACCAACCATATCTATGGGTTGGGAAGCCAAAAAGGGGATTATTTATTGTTTTGGGAAGGGAAATGTGACTTTGGAGTGCACTTGTCTTCTTTTGCATTTATTTGTGCCTTAAGACACATGGGAAGGGATGGATGTGGAAAAGAGATGTCATTCAACCCAACCACCCATTTATGGTGTTTTGGGATTTGAGTTGACTAAAGGGAGGTGGTCTTGAGGATGTGTGATGTGGCATCCTACAAGGAGCCACATCACCCTCACCCTTCCCTTTTGTCTATTTATGGAAACTTCCTCTCTTGTTGAGGGGGTTGGAGGTTTTTTGTTGGGAGTTCTTTTCTTTTTTTTCTTTTGGGGGAGAGAAAAGATTGGGGAGAAAGAAAAAGAAGGAGCTTGGACTTGCATGCTTGGGATTGTTTTGGAGGGAGCTTGGACAAAGTTCTTGGTTTAGGCTTCTCCAATGGAGAGGTAGGAAACCTTCTCCCTTTTTGCTTTCTTATTGTTGTTGTTTCTATGCTTAAATTTGTGGAAAATGTATGTTTACTTTTGTGTATTGTGGAAAAATGGATAGAATGCTTAATGTGTAGTGTAGGAGAGGTCTATGGGAAAACTCATGAGGGAGGCATAAGAGTAGAATTAGGAAATTGTGGAGGGAGTTTGAGAGGGATGCCCATCTTGGGTAAGAATGTTCACATTCTTACCTTGTCCTTGAGGGAGCCATAAGAGGAGGGAGGCATAAGAGTATGGGAGGAAAAAGGGGTACTTGAGGGAGGCATAAGAGTCATAGGGGCTTGAGTTTTATTGTGGAGGGTTTGGATGGGCATCTCATCTCAATGGGGAGGCATAAGGAAAACTTTCCCATAGTTCCTTCTCTTGTTGGCTTGGATGAAAGCCTTGTTGTGAAAAGTATTGTGTTATTTGTGTTTCCTTTTTGTTTCTTCTTTTTAAACCTTGAATGTTGTGAAGAAAATTGTATTGTGGAAGCAAGTATTGTTGCCTTGAGTTGGAGACCACCCTTCATTGTGTTGTGTTTGGGGCTCGGGGGTCAATGGAGGAGATTGCTTCTCTTCTCCATTGAGTTTTGGTTGGGAGGAGAGTGTTGCCTCTCCCCCTATCTTGGTTGTGATTTGAAATACTTGGAACTTGGAGCATGGATGAAGAACACCTTGGAGCACAAGAACCTTGTTGTTGACAATGTAAAAACATCATGTATTTACCCACCTTGAGTGGAGGAAAAATGTAATATTGCTTTGCTTTCTTTAGCTTCCATTATTGCAAATTTGTTTCCACATGAAGTAGGATATGTTGTAAAAAGATTTGGAAGGAAAAGTTGCATTGAAATGATAGTATTTCTTACTCTAAAATTTATTGGAAATGTGGTTGAATTCTTTTGTGGAATGTTGGGAAGAAATTACAAAAGAATATACATGTTAGATCTCATTTTGTTGCTTAAAAGGAGATGTATTGAAAAGTGGAATGTTAGTGTATTTCCTCTTCTTGTATTATTGAAGAAAGGACTCAAGTTTTCGTAAATGGCCTTATGTCAATATGAAGTGAAATCATGCTCTAGGCTCTATTATATTATGCTTCTTCATTTAAGAATCCATTGTAAATATATTTACAAATTGTAAAAGGAAATGAAATCAATTTTGAAATTTAATCCCATATATGTTATTAAATTATGTAGAAAGAGATTTTAATGCAAAATACTTAAGCTTATTAGTTCCTTACCCACCTCTCATTAATTAATAAGGAAACTAATACTTTCAATATAATTGATATCTAAGTAATGCCAAGCTAATGGATTTATCTATTATTGAATTATATTAATATATAGTGTTTAATATTCTAATTTTAAAATGTCACACAGATCAGGACAAAAAAAAAACATGCACATGTTAAATAAACAATCCTCGTATGCCAATTTCTTCCTTTGTTTATAAAAAAAAGTCAGGCAAACTTTCTCTTCATCTTGGTCATTTTACGATGCTACAGATCTGTATAAAATCAGAGGTCGCTAAACACTCCTCTGAAGGAATTGTGTTTGGACACTGGTTGCTTCTGATCCTTCACTAACACTATGCTTCTTACCACATAGGTCGGCCAAGTCTCCATGCTCCATGTCAAACAAGTTTGGCAACCTGAGCAAATTGCAATGTTCCACGCTTGATCCCCAATGAATAACAAAACGGAAACTTGCAAGCAGCCTGTTAATAAAATGTCATTTTTAGCGCTTGGGGGGGGGGTCACGTGGAAGTGCTTGTTTGATTGTAAAGCAAAGTATTGTTTTATATATATTCTGATCTAAAGGCAGATCCACCTCAGATCTCTTCCACGAGCTCACCATGTAACTTGTAGGAGTCCCCATGAAGATTCTTGATATGTAAACAGCTTTACCTCTGGTCGCCTCTACACTCGCCTCACTGTTCCTTAATCGATTTTGATATAAATTATCTTGAGGTGTAGGGATCCCGTATTGTTGAGGATTCATTCAATTTGAACAAATAGGCAACTTAGTTGGACAGTCTTAATCGCATCTTTGATAGCCACGCCTCCAGCCTGTCCCTTGCATCATATCAATCAAAGAACTTGTCTGTTCACCCATCGTGAAAGTGGAACAACGTAACTCTCCTCCTCACGCAAATGACACAACTGCACACCCTTTCCTAATATGTGCCTGATAATTATCCATCCATTTCTTGTAAGCATCACCTAAATTTGCCTGAGCATGGTGGATTTGCAAAGGAGGTGAAAACTCTACTGAACAGATAACAACATAGTTACACCTGTAGTTCGTTCCCATCCTCCTCACCTGTTTCCACGCGGTCTGGGCGACTGTACAGTGTTTTCATGTGCAAAATAAAGTGTTTCATTGTTGTAGGCGGTTGGTAGAGGGAAGCGTACACGCAAGGTGAAAGGAAAGAAGGTATTAATGGTTGACAGGTGGTCGTTGAATCACCCACCGTCTAGCCATAATATTTAGTAATAGTTTGAGATGCCATACTTGCAAGTTATTGGAAATGGGGATAACTAGTTAGGTAGCTGTGTATTAAACACTATACTAGGTAATAGTGGTATAATATGTAATAAAAAAAAATTTCATATAATAATTACACTAGATATAAATAGGGTAATGTGTATACCTAAACATATAAAATCATAAAATGCAATAAAATAGATTAGTGCCAAAGTATGTTTATCGTAAAGTGTGACTCCTTTCAATATATATATATATATATATATATATATATATATATCATGTATTAAATTTCGAAATAACATAATACAACTGAATAATAAAGTAAAATTGTAATATATGCGTATGTATATATATATGTATATATATATTATAATGTATTAAATTTCGAAATAACGTAATATAACTGAATAAAAAAAAATTAAAAAATAAAATTGAAGTGGTTAGTGTATTTACTTCAAAATAAATTATGTCATACTCTTGGGTTACCATTCAGATATATTGTTATCACGATATTATCAGACCTTAGGCTAATTAACTCGTATGACGACCCTACTTATCTATGAGCTGGAACGTCAAATGAGATAAATTCAAATATCTCTGACCTTGAAGCATCATCGTGACTGTGGTGGTTTTCAAGCCTATTTTCGAACTCGCCCGATGTAATTAATAACTCGCCGAGTTGTGTGGAATAGCTTTGTCTCCAATAAAGCTCACCGAATTTATTTGATCAGCTCGCTAGGAGTGGTTTGACTTTTGACCTTGATTGGTGGTACACGTATAAGCTAAACTCATCGAGCCATGTGGAAACAACTCGAAGGTAAATAATTCGCAAAACAAAAAAAAGAATTGTCGCATTTTCGGGTTGCATGGTTGTGGTGCGCCGTCATCTTCGTAGCGCCGTCGTCTTTTTTTCCCGGCGTTACAATGGGCCATTTTATATGGTTTTTCTAATGGTATGAAACTTGATCCTCAGGATATATAGATATATATGATGATTTTTATGATATTTGGGTAGTTGATGATGTCATTATTTATTTACCATTTTCCTACATTTCATATGTATATATGTGATAATACCATGGTACTTGGGAATAATGATAATAAGATAGATAGGTGAATTTTGCAAGAAGGGGATCAATAAAATATCCAAACTCACATGATGTAATGAAGCTAAGAAGGAATAAATGGGAAAGACATCTAGTGGTAGGATGTCAAGACACAGATGGTGATGAATCCAAGAAAAGAGAATAAAACAAGAATGGATGATATTTTTGAGTTACTGGATCACAAAAAAGAAATAAAGTAAGATGTATTCATAGTGATTGAAGGTAACTATCCATGAATGCAAAAATATCATAGTGTTTCATTTATAATGACATCAAATTGGGTTAAAATGTGGTTTCAGGCATGGGTTATGACGTCCTCAATAGTATGTTGTGTAAAATCTACATGTCGATGGAATTTATAATGTGTGCAAAATAAGGTGTCATTCACATTTTCCTCCAATAGAGTGAGGATACCACGCTAAATATCGTCGAGAGTTGGGTGAGGCTCGGGGAAAGGTTGAATCTTGTAATTCCCATAATTTCCCATGGACTATTCTCCTTTGTTAAGGAAATGTTGAGGTCATAATAATATGTCTTACTCCTAAACGTTGGGGTTAGAGTAGTTTCCTTTGTACCATGTCAGTTAGGAGCTCAATCTCAGACCAAAAATTTGTGTACAAGTCCTTCTGTCTTGTGATAATAGCCATAATAAAATGAAATGAAAATAGATAAATGAGTAAACTAGAATGAAACAAATAGATTCGTTAAATACATAAATAAATGATATAACCAAACACGAATATAATTATATATATTTTTATATTTAAAAGGGAGGGGATAGGTAGGTCATTTTATTACGATTGTTGATGAATGAAGTAAGTGACTCCATGTGAAGGCACGTGGGTTAGTGTACAAGGAGGGTAGATTGGTGGAAGGTGGTTGTGTTTCGTCAGGGTCTGGTCGCTATATTTTCCATACTATCTCTTGGCTAAGAATCTCTTACTTTTTTGGTTGCCATTGATATAGTGTTAAAGCTTTACAATCTAGATCTATGGAGACTTAGAGTCTGTGTTTATTTCGAGGAGCTTAGTGTTTGTTTTGATAACAAGCTCTTGTAGTTTGTTGAGTGCTCAAGATCTTTGTGGGGGTTTTATTAGTTTCCTGATATTTTTTTATCACCTCCATATTTTTTATTACTTGTGAATTTACATTTTCGCTGGACTTTTTTTTGTTTTGCAGATATGATATTTGTTTGGTCTGGCATCACGGGGGTTTTCTCGAGCTAGTGATCTGCATGGAGAGATATTAGTTAGGTCGAATTGAGACTTACTAGTTTCGTGTTTTTTTGCATCATTGGGGGGACGATTCAACTTATTTTTGGTGGCTGAAGCCTTGCTCATTCCTAGCTATAAGTGGGTCGGACGTGGATTTAAATCTGGTACATATTGAGGAGGCTCTTCCTTGTTGTTTCTAGTTTGTATATCTTTGCCACTTCGACCATTTGTAATGTACACTAAACTCAATTTTTTGATTGTTGCCATGCCTCGACCATTTCTAAATCTGCGTTGCCATGTCTTTTATTAGCTCCATGGAATTTTAGTTAATTTTTGTTCCCTATAGCTCAACCTTATTTCTTATCACAATTTGGGGGTTTCTATTACTACCCAACCCTAATCTTGCTTTCTTGTTGATGATATTTCCATTGGGTCAATACCCATCTCACCATTTTAGTGATTTAGCTCGTAAATTTTTCACTAGCTCATTGTGTGGCTCGAGCGGCTAGCCATCTAAGTTGGGTTGGGTTTTTTATTATGGAACTCTCTATAAATTATGCGTGACTAGTTGAGGTTTCTCCTGCATCTAGACAACTTTTGCTGTATGGACCATGTAGTTCATTATTTTTGGTAAGATATGTTTTTCCTTTATCCTTGCATTTATTTTATACATCGAGTCTCAAATATGAGTTTGGGTGTTAGGAATTTGTGGTGAAGTCTAATTTTATTTCAACTTATCCTTTTATAGCTCATTTTGCCATGATTTTTTTGTTAGTTCTATTTTGAACGAGATCTCCCTTATACATTCATGGTTTTGTTCGTTTGAGTTAACCATTATACCTACTCTATTTGTAAGCACCAATTTATGGAAAATTATGTGGTTGTTTTCTAAAGCATCAAATATTTTTTGAAACGCTTCAAATAAAGGTAGCCTCATGCAATCCTAGTACTTTTGGATTGCACAAAAAGGTTTTGTTGATATAAATTTTGAGTCATTTAGGAAATGGTTGCTGGTAGGAGTAAACCCAATTCCAAGTAACTTCTAAGAAACATCTCAATGTGTTCCATAATGGGACATTTGCCAAAGTGTAATAGAGAATGGATAATATTATGGCAAGTTATTATGGCTACAACTATTGGAAGGACATGTATGCAAAATATAAAACCTTTCTCTTGGCACACAAACCATTTGACGGAATGCCTTGAAGAGAAATGACACCTTGCAGAATGTGATTAAACCCATATGTAGCACCACTTGCACTACAAATGATGGTAGTACCAGGCATGGTCTCCTTAGCTTGTCTTTAATAATTTTCATATAATTTTGTTTTTGATTTCTGATACAATAGAACTGTTAAACCATTAGATGCTTAAACATTTGGTTATTTTAAACATACTGTATCACAAAACAATAAAAAATCACCTTGTAATTTACGCATTGCAAATAAATCTATGCAAAACATTAGATTTAAACCCACTTTATGATATGCTTGAAACCTTAGCAATCGAAATGGATAGTTGTAGCCCCTCGAGTTGGCTATTTGAGTTTGAGTTCGTCGTTAAACCTAGTTATTATCCTTTCATAAAATTAGGTAAATTGAATTTTTTGAAGACTCGCACATTAACCTTCTAGGTCCTAGAAAAGGGATAATTTTTTTTTGTTTGAGTCCCTCGTTATGTAGGGAGTTGTATGAAGCTTTAGATCAACCTTGATTGATTATTTTTTCTCTTTTCTCCACCCCTCTAGGTCTTGTTGACAATTTTTACACTTGTGTAAAAATAGCCAACTTGAAACTTTGTTTTCAATGAAGGGAATTGATGAAATGGACCTAACTTAGGGGAGTCACACAGTTGTCATTATGTTTTTAGTTATAACATTTCATTAACTATGTGTAATCTATAGCTATTTGTGCTTTTTTAGAGAATGTAACACCTCACATAGACTTCCATTCCATGTTCATCTTTAAGTAAGGAAAAACAAAAGATCCCTGAAGGACGAATGCATTGCCTTGATAAAGGAAGGAATCACAGTTTAGGTGAAATGTTATATTCAAGAACAGTAAAAAGAGTTGTAGTTACATGGAATTGAGAAGAGTTCATTATTAAGTTACAGGTACATTAAATCTCATTATTTCTACATGTTTAAATACTATTAATCATGTGATTGAGTTGTTTATTTCATTATACAATCAATATCCATCATAAAAGGTGAATGCAGAAAGAAGTATACAACTCAGTTACAGAAATTAATGTCATTTATTCATGAAGAAATTCAATGTTTCCCACACAAGCCGTGGGATGTAACTCATAACTACTAAAGTAGGAAGTACATGTTCATAAAGCTAAAATTAAAAGAGTATATAAGAAACCCATCATTGCCTTCGGTTTTCTCCTAGTCTTCTTGTTCTTGGTTCCATAGCTACATCTTCCATCTTTGTCATCCAGTAGCTATAATGTACCTAAAAATGAAAGAAAAGACATCAGTCAAGAGCTCAGGGTTTAATATGTACTCATGTACTATCTAACTTCATGCAAATGGATTTCCTAAATCAACAGGCATAAGGTACATCAAAATAACATATGCAGAAATTGAGAAAGGCATATCTTGTAGAAGCTCATGGATTCACAAGAATCATGACAGAAAAAATAAAGAAAAAGAAAGTCACTATGGAACATAAGAGAGGCCAAAAATCCTATTTATTTTCTAACTATTTTCTTAAGTGTGCAGGTACAGGTTGTCAAATGAAAAGAGAATAAAATATATGTTTTGAAATTATGTACTATAAAATATAAATATTGGTTTCACTCAATGATCAAACAGAATTCAAGGACTAAAGAATAAAACCCACTCATGCATTCAAATGTTGAAGAAGAAAGAGAAGGGACATTCAATTGTGATAGTTTCCAGCTCAAATTAAAAGATGAACAAATGAAGGTATACAATTCACAAATCAGAAAGGAAATACAAGTAGAGAACTACAGATTTCTATAAGATAAATGCATACATAAAAGTAAAATAATGATATTAAATATTCAATTTCAGAGTTCATTTCTACAAATTTATGAAAATGAAGGGAAAACTTGAAGCAAAAAAAGTTTCAATCCATTTTTGTATATTGCAAGAATGAAACAAAGTTAGGTTAAACCATTAAAAATGTGTTGAAAGATGAACCAATAAAGCACAGTTAAGTTATGATGAATCAAGATGGATTAAAGAATAAAGTCAAAATATAATTATTTATCAAAGTGCTAGTTTGCACAAGTAGAAGGATTTATGAAAAGTCAAATATGCACTACATAATTTCAAAGATCTAAATAAACAATCATGATTCAAGAAGTAAAAGCAAATTATAGAAGAAAACATATGATACTCAGGATATCTTCATTCAAATTAACAGGTGAATAGAAACTGAATGAATAATGATATTGTGACACCTTAAGAGAAAATAAAGAAATACATTGCATAGTCAAATGATATTCAAATGAATACAAGTTCCTTCATGAAATAATAATTTTAGTTACATACCGTTAAAAGTTAAATTCATTAAGAGATAGAGTGCAAATCCTATTAAAACTTAGGTTGATTGAATCATTAGATAGAAGTGACTCATAATATAAATTATGAAATCAAATGATAGATATAAGCTATACCTCAAACAAGTTTGTTGTGATCAAAATATATTAGAATCTTCATGAGTTCATGGTTATCTATAAAGAAGTAAAGGCAATAATCTTATTGAAACATGAGTAAACCATCCTATGAGTTATGAATGATAACTATAAGATACAGTTCACCGAATGGAACTATTTGGAAACAATTATTTCCAGGAATGGGAGTTAATTTAAATTTAGAAGCTACAAGTATCAAAATTCAGGTGGAGAATTATAATTCTACAGTGTATTAGCTATTAGGATAATTGAATGCAAGTTAATTGATGCATCTCAAAAGAATTAAAGGTAAGTACATGATGAAAGGTATTTTAGTAATAGAAAAATAACATGGTTCTTATAATGTCTTAAAGTCAAAATACATTACACCCATCAGAAAGAAAGTAAGGTATCAAAATGCACAAAAGTTACAAACAAATAGACCCAGTTTTGGGTATGCCTGAGAATATTATCAAGATAGAGTCAAGTATAGGAAGAATGAGTTTTTCAAAATTCAAAGTTATCAGAGAAATTCTAAAGTCAAAATTTAATTACAGGACAAAATAATGAAAATAGTTCACATTCCACAAATATACATTTTGAGAAGAAACAATTTAAAAAATATTCATCAAAATTGAAAAGTTTCCAGAGATAGAATGGGACAAAATATTTCAAGAAAACCTCAAAATCTTATGGTTAAATAAAGAAATAATGGGAATGCAAAATAATCAAAGTAATGAAAAAAGTTGTTCATGTATCAAGTTGTAGATCACAAAAAAGACAAATACAATGAGGTTAAAATGGTATAGAAAAATAAGCTACATTTTCATGGAAACCCCAAATGATTTTCTTTGAAAATAATATCAAAGAAAGATTAATACTCTAAACAACCATTCCATGAACCATCAATTTTTCCAAATAAAATATAGCAATAAAAATCAATTGAGGAGACAGAAATATTAAAAAGGACTATGATTTCTTTGATCTTTTGAAATGCAAAGAGAAAGCTGAATGCCCAAAAATGTGAATTATCTGAAAAATTACATAGAAGATTCAATCCAAGAATTTAAGTACAGAAAAATGTCAAAAAGATATTACATGGGTTGTAAGCTTGGAAAAAAGGAGATTAAAAGTAACATTTTGGCTACAACAAAAGATGATTTCATAAGGCTTCAAATCAAGTTTAAAATCCACGCAAGGAAGAAAATAACTTTTAGAATCCCAAGTTAATGGAAAACTAAGGAATTATAGAAGAAAATAAAACTAAAGAAACTAAAAATTTCAATAAGTATGACAAGTACACAAAATTGGCTCATTCTTTAAAATTTCAAAATGAAATGAGCAACAATAAAATGGACAACCATCAAATCATTCAAAAAGATTTTTCAAAAGACAATACCCTGAAAAACAAATAATGCACAAAAGAACAAAGTGTTCTTTTTAAAGGCATACATCCAAGAAATAATTCTGAAAATAGATTACACATCTACAAAGAAATCAAAATTTAACAAATACCAAAATTAATCAGTTCATGAAGTAAAGATTTTAAACCCTCATAGATAAATGAATGCAAAGTGAAAAATAATGCCCAGAATGAAGTTTTAAACTTGAAAGTTCCCAGAAATCAAAGAGATAATGCAGAAGAAACTAAATATCAGTGCTATCAAATCTAAAATGGAAAGAAAAGCATTGATAATCAAGGAACAATATCATACCAAAAAAGACCAGATAGACTTTAAATATTTAAAGCTCAAACAAGAAATAAAGAGCTTAAAATGCTAAAAAACAATGGTAAGTTTCATTCCAAATAAATCCACAATGAAGTTTCAAAAGATCCATAGAAAGAATTACAAGAATCCATACCAAAACTGACAAATTTCATTTTAAAAAAAAGGAAAGAGCTCAAAAATATCATTCATGATGGTCGATGGAATTGTTTCAGGGCTTTGCCCTCCCAAACTGACAAAAAATTACAAGAGAAATTATGATTAGGTTCCCAATGTGGTTTTACCCAACTCATAAAGCCTAACTCAACATGAGTTAAGATATTTGAGGGTCCAAAATGAAAATGCAAGTTGAAATGACTACAATGAACGCCACTAATGAATTCCACTCAAACCTGAGTTAAAAATCGATTAATCCAAATCGAATAGGACAAGATTAGATGACAATAAAGAATCCAAATACCAACCAACTAGATCGAACTTATGGAGATGGATTCGTGCCACAAATCAAATAGATACAATCAAAATCACAATGTAATGTGACCCCATCTCAATACCCCAAATCCAGGTTAAAGATCAATGATGAGGATCAGTTGGTATGAACATCAACGTTTCAAAGTGAAACCAAATATTTAAGCCAAAGTTAACCATAATAAAAGGGATCCACTAAGATCTAATGTAGGAGTTTTGAATAGTACAAATATTTTCAAATGGTACAAAGATCATCAAAGATCCAATGATCAAATGCAATCAACACAACAACATATGCAAAACTCAACTAGAGTTAAAACTGCCAAAAAAGTTCATAAAGGGTGAGTCATCGTACGAAGGGGGGACAACTCCAATAATTCACCAAATCATTTCATTGACCTTCTAAGGTCCAAAATCATAATTCCATGAAATAATCATATGTGCCGATGAGATCAAAAAATGTAAAATATTTTTTTATGATTAATGATTATTCAAAAATTGATCCCAATCAAAGTGTATGCTGATGATTAATCAAAAGGGGTCAAAACATTAGTCGAAGGTGGCTAATTATTAAAAGGTGTCAATCATTGAAAAGTATATGCACATAGCTAGTAGTATTGTATTTTCTTATTAAGGTGGTCCATCATTAATAAACATGGAGGAGTAATATTCTATGATCTTGATCATTGTTAACCTTTGACTAATGTCTTATGCAAATATATGTGCCATATTAATTGCGAAGGGGGGATTGGTTTTCCAACAATAGAAGAATATTAAATACCCTTGCTAAGTCAAAGAAGAATCCCATTACCTTAAAAAAATCAAACTACCTCAACTTCCTTGAATGATAAATTCAAGTACAGGTGGCATAACAAAGAAAAGGAAAATGTCTTTACATCATGAACCATGTGATCCCCACTTTCTTAAGGGGTATCTTGCAAAATTTGTTCTTGACATAGTAAGAAAAGGAAAAGAGAATTATTTAACATGTTTTCCCCATGCAGTGGTTGGGTGAATATTTTTTGAAGTAATGAAAATCATTTTTTTTTAATTTTTACTTACACAGGGATATTATTTTGCATGTACATCCTTCACAGGGGACAAAACTTGTAATAAATTCCAAATTTATCATTGCAAGTGGATCAAATTACAAGTTTCACATCATGCAAAGAAGAAAAGGAATGCAATTGCATTAGATGAAGACTTGCACAACAAAGCAAATGGATAATATTAGCAAAATTATTCACCCAAGTTTTTATTAAAAATAGATCAGTCAACGACACTTTGACTTGAATCTATTTTTAGAACTAAGGATATTAATGCCTCATTGTAATCAACATGTCTATTTTTATTCCTTTATTTATTCATGATAAAGGGGTAAAATTAGCATGCATGGGTGAGTTCAAATTTAGCTATTTTTAGGATGGGTTGGGTGAATTATTTTTCTATATATTGTTTGCACTAGCAAGGAACAAAAAAGGACTTTTTGGACATAGGAGTGCTGAAGCATATTTTCTGCAAGTTTTTCCTTGAATGAGAATTAGTTTTTTTCTTTCCAATTATTTACAGTGGTGTGTATCTTTCCATTAATTCTTGTGAATGTTAATTCCCTGATTAATCATCTTACCTTGCTGCAAATCTGGTATTTTCTGTATAGTCTTAGTGTGCATGTTTATCTTGTTGTGTTGTTGTGATTTATCCCTCAATACATAAGTGTTTTGCCTTAATATTCTGCTAAAAACCATTGGTTCATGCATCTAAAGTTCGTTCTCAATTTTATTGTGCATATACTCAGTCAAATCCCTTAATAAGTTTGGTGTATCACCCATTTCAATTTTGTTACATTCATCTTTTTACCCTCAAAACCCCAAAAAATTAGTTTAGAATACATCAATAAGGAACTGACCTTGATACTAGAGACTCACCTCAATAATAATTATACCCACAGACCTGAGGTGTTTCCATTGTATCTATGAAAGTGAGAGATCAAGAAAACTTAGAACCCCTGCTTCATCTCTCAACTAGGGTGCACTTTCAAGAGATAACAATTTTTGGCACACTCGGTGGGACATGGATCAGATCTGCAGCTAGATTACAACAATTTACAACAGATTTACAATGAAAGAAAGTAACTTTTAGAGAAGCAAAGTCTGCAACAATCCATTCTAAAAATCAAAATATTTATTTGGTGACTCCGTAAGGCTGTTTTCAGACTAGTTTTGTAGCATGTTCCATGCCTAAAGTGACTACAAGATCATCAGTAAGAGGACTTCTTGCTGATTTTATTTCTTTACCTTTGAATTCTGTAAGAAGAAGAAGAGTTGGAAATACCTTACCTTATAACAGGCCTATTATTTTTTCAACCCTCCTCCCCTTCCTTCACCACGTGTTAATATTCTTGTTCAAAACCCTGTTATTCTAATGGATTAGCAACCACCTAGAAATTTTGTGACCTTTACTAATGACAGTCCTTTAGTAATTCAAGTCTATCATGATATACTTATTGCTACCCTAAAAGGTTTACCTTCATTTACTAGTGAAAATTAGATTACCCCTACTAAGAACATTAAATATATTGTAGCCCTTTGTGTAGTTCATAATATAACTCATGAAGATGTAGCCTTAAGACTTTAGTTGCATCATTTAAAGGAAAAGCTTTGCAATGGTACAAAACTGTACCAATAGGGAGTAAAAGAACTTAGGATGAGTAAGGAGAAACTACTTAAGCAATTTCAAGATGATTTTGATCATTTATCTCTCATAGAACAACTTGTCTACAATCAAAAGAGCTCCTCATGAATTTATGGCTAGTTTTAACATCAAGATTTGGTAGAACTTGGGAAAGAATTCCATCTAGTGTTAAGCCTCAAGTTGATCATGCATTTCTATATCATCTCAAAGCTTTAAATAGTGATATTTCAGCCATGATTTAGTCTATGGGAGGAACTACTCTCCCAGTAGCTTATGATATTTCCATTAGGGCTGAAAATAACCTTATTCAAGATGGTAAATTAGCCCCAAGGCCTTCAATGCCTCTTATGGAATATTTGACACCTGTTCCACAACCTATTACCATTTTAGAGCCTGTTGTTATAGCTCCATCAGATGATGTATTTAAGGATTTGTAGACTATGGGGAATAAATTAACATCAATTGAGAACAAACTAGCTCAGCCTAATAGGCCTTACCAAGCTTCTTATAAGAAAAATCAACAGAATAGACAGCCTTACCAGCAAAAGTAGAACTATACACAACCATATCAGCCAAGGAAATTTGATCCAAAGGATCCTAGTTCATCTAGTGCTCTTATTCCAGTGAATATGGTTTCAGAAGAATGGTGTCCACCTTGGAATTAGCCTCATTCAACTATTAATTATCTAAATGCATTTTTGAATATAAGCCTTGTTGCACAACCTCAGTCTAAAGCATTATTTATGCCTCAAATGGAGGGTGGGTAGCAAGATGCTCAGAATCAGAAATCACCTGAATAGAATCTAGTCATCTTTGGAGAGGAAGACTTTATTGCAGTCACAACTAGGTCTCAAGAAAAGGCTCAAGATAAATAAAAACAACAAAATAGACCTTTTTTTCCTACAAGTCACTGATAAAACAAGTGTAGGTCAAAAAACAACAAAAAAAAATTGTTGTTCCTTCAAAAATAGGAAGCAATTCAACTCAAAAATAGCAGCAGAAACAATTCCATCATGATCCTATAAGATTATTCATACCTCATATTTCAATAGTTGTTGAAGAAGAGTAAGTTTTTGCTAAATCTTATGTTAAAAGGGTAGAAATTATTTAAAAACAGTTGCTTCTTTTAATATTGTTGAGGTAAGAAAAAACATAATATTAATATTTCATTATGGGATGCTCTGAGTATTCTAGGACAACATGATTTACTTGCTCATGAGCTTGCTAAGTTGCAGATTTCTTCAAAACCAACAGAAAAGGAAGCTCAGAAAAGAAGATATGGTTCTTGGTACAATTGAGCAAGATCACATGAAGGAGGTTAAGTGGATGGTACAAAAGGTTTTAAATGCTCATGATATTAAAAATCCACCACCCTTTTATCTATCTTTGATTATTGGAGATCATTTAGTTCATAACTACATGGTTGATAGTGGTGCAAGCAACACAGTAATGCCTAAAGCAATTGCAGAAAAATTAGGCCTGCAGTATGAACCTATAGAGAAAAGTGTGTTGCAGCTAGATGGAAAAAAAAACTAACATAGTTGACATCATTAGAAATTTGGAGGTAACTTTACATGCTTGTCCAAATGTTTCTATCTTACAAGATGTTACTGTTGTAGATTTACCTCCCAAATTTTCCTTATGCTTATCAAGAGATTTTATAGTAAATATAGGAGGTTATCTTCTTCAGATTGGTCATTTTATTCTTTACTACAAGGTATGGAACTAAATTTACTGTAAATTCAGAGCCTCTTGCTAGATTTCATATTGAACCTCATGCTTCAAATGCTGTGGAAAATTATGTAGCCATAGATCAATCTGATTTTGATGTTACAACACATGTTTCTGCATTAGATGGTGTTTCTAATCTGTTTATGGATGAAAAAACTCAATAAGAACATGCTTATGATCCTTTCAAAGAAGAAAAAGAGGATTTATTTTGCGTTTATTGTTTGCATGAAGAAAATGCACCAATCCCCGTTTTGTCCAAAATAGAAAAAACAATAGAAGGGCTATGGAAGCTTCATTTCGATGGAGCTAAGAAAAAAAAGGACAAGTTGCAGGTTTGATGCTCACTTTCCCTACAAACGAAAGGCATTTTTAGCTCTAATTCCGCAATTCTCATGTACTTGTAACATAACTGAGTATGAAGCATTAATTCATGGCTTACAATGGGCCAGAAAAAGAGGTATCAACATGTTACAAGTTTTTGGTGATTCAGAGTTAGTGATTAATCAAGTATAAAAATTTAATGTGTGTAAGAATTCATTATTGAAATCTTACAAACATAGAGTTTCAGACTTAATGGAGGATTTTGATGCTATTAATATGTAATCTATTCCAAGAGATGAAAACAAACATGCAGATAGACTTGCAATAGTTGGTGCTAGCTTTGAGGTGCTAGAACAGATTGAAAACAACAAAGTACAACCACATATAAAACTTATTATCAGACCTTCAATACCTGATAATGAAGAAAATTGGCAAGTTTTTGAAGATGATGAACAAATTTGTAGATTTCTGCAGCAAGAAGCTGAAATTTTCTGCATTAAATCAAGGAAAACTAGAACATTTATATGGTGACCAGATTGTTCAATTGAATACAAACAAGTTGCCCCAAGGACTGGTCATGTTAGAATATATTTTTTAGTTATGATGATCAATTAAGAAATAATAAAGGGAAGTTTCGAATCACGTAGATAACTACAAAGAGATCTTAGTTGATGATGAAAAAAATTATTTATCACAAAGGTATGTTCCTTAGCTGAAAAATAGCATTTTTTTAATTTGTGTAAACAATCAAGAGATGTTTTTTCTTGGAGATACCAAGATAGCAAAGGTGTTGATCCCAATTTAGCTCAACATACCATAGAGTTACAACCAAATTCCAAGCAAGTTAAGTGAAAACAAAGGCCTGTAAATCCTAAGATTGAATCATTTATGAGAAAAGAGTTATCCAAACTGATTGAATTAGGAATTATTTTTCCACTCAAAAATTCAAGTTGAGTAGCTAATCTTGTTCCTGTTTTGAAAAAAATGGATAAATTTGGTTATGTGTGGATTTTAGACATCTTAATAAAGATTCATTAAAAGATCATTATCCTCTGCCCAATATGGATCATATTTTAAGAACATTTTAGGTTCAGACAGGTTGTCCCTTTTGGATGGTTATAGTGGATACAATTTTATATTCTTGTGCATGAAGAAGACAAATAAAAACAACTTTCACCACAAAGTGGGGTACTTATGCTTACAAAAGAATTCCTTTTGGACTCTTTAATGTCAGTCTAACATTTCAATGTGCAATGGACATGGCTTTTCAAAACCCATTAAATAAATGCATACTAGTTTATTTAGATGATGTTACTATGTATTTTCGAAGAATTCTTGATGATCATCTTATGCATTTAAGGCAAACTTTTCAGCTTTGCAAATAGTTTGGAATATCATTGAATCTCAAAAGTCTATATTTTCAGTCCATCAAGGTAAATTACTTGGACATATTATTTTTAGGAAAGGTTTAGTTATTGATCCTTTCAGAATTGAAGCAATTTCATAGCTATCCTTGCCTCATCATAAGAAAGCATTACAAAGTTAAATTCTTGGAAAAATCAACATTGTTAGAAGATTTTGTTCATATTTTGCAGCATTAGTCAAGCCATTAACAACCATGTTAAAGAAATATAAGACTTGAACTCTTAGACCAAAAAAGGAAGAAAAGGATTCGAAGTATCAAGACAACTATTTCACAAGCTCCTACTCTGGCAAATCCAAATTTTGATAAGGATTTTACAATGTATGCACTTGTAGGAGGGTAGAAACCATTTCAACCATATTAACTCAGGTTAATGATGAAAATATTGAGTAGCCAATTTCTTTCTTTGGGAAAAGTTTACATGACTATGAGACAAGGTACACTTTTCTTGAAAAAAAAGTACTTTATGTAGTTAGAGGATTAAAGAACTTCAAGTACATGCTTCCAATAATAGGATGCATGTCTTAGTCTCTCATCCAAGTGGTTTTTTTTTATTAAGGGAAAATAGTTTTTTCCCAAAGGTGACTATGCCCTTATACAAGAAGGCTCAAAAAGCTAGATGTGAACAAATAAGGCCCAACGAACAAGAACAAGATTCAAATTATTATCAGGAAAAACCTGCACAGAATCTAAAACCCAAGAGACAACAACAAATGTATCATAAAATAGCAACTCGTTTACAGCAATCAAACAACTGCTGCTCACCAAAGAAATGTGAAGCATTGATGATCAAACCAAACAGTAACGGGAAACTATTTCAAGGCGGTTGAAGCAGTATCCACAAACAGTGTTTTATTGCTACGCACCGTAATCCAACCTGATAGAATACCTCAATGCCAAGAGAGGATTGAAAAAATGATGAGATATTTAAAAAAATCCTTATTCCAAAAGATCCAACTGGGACAAAGGATAATTATCTTATTTTGTATCTTTCTTTTTGCCACCAACGGAATTAGGTTCTTTGGCGCATTCAACAACTGATATTTTTGAAAGGGAAGTTTAAGACAAAATCCAACTTCAGCATCTGTAATTGACTCCTCTGAATTGGCTTCAAAAATTAGGTGTTCAGGAAGGGCATTTTTCCTCTAGTGTTTTATTCCATTTTTTCACTTTTCTAAACTCCACAAACATCAGCGGTGTGCCTGGTAGCAAAAACTTTCTGGACACCCTAAAGGGAAAGCTTCATAATCTAATGATTGTGTCCAAGTTATGTTTTGGACTATAAGCTCTATATTTGCAGGTAGATTTTTGGATGTGTCCAACTCAATCAAAATTCTAGCAATCGTTTTGTGTGTGAAATCAATGGTTTGGGGGTCAATGAAAAGGGTATGAATCAAAGTATTTCCAATTCGTAGTTAAGACAATGTAACGGTCCCAAAATTGGAGCTGTAAATGGGGCAGACTAATGCAGACTGGTTTGTAGGAAAAGTATTCAGTGATTGGCTTAAAAGATGGGAACTAGGGTTTCAAAACCAGGTAGTGGGATTATAAAGCCCAGAGTTTTTTATCTATGACTTTTATCCCTAATTGAGGAATTTCAACAATAAATGTACCTTTCGCACATGGAACTAAAGTCTGATCTAAAACTTACTAGATAGACTTTCAAAATCGAATGCTTTGTAATCGAGTCATGAAGGGTAGCTAGGTTTGGCTAGAGCCCGTTGAATCTCCAAATCAGGGCATGCTCTAGATTGCAGAAACGTTCTGAAAATTTTTGACGAATTCATCCCCAAATGAAATACTAGGGTTATAAAACCGCAGGGGTCAAAGGTGTGATGGGACTTATCAGACCTTGTGCGAGACTCTTGCCCTGTCAAAATATCTTTAAATGAGTCGATCTTGTGGGCTATTATTCGGGACATGATTCAGCATCAACCCTGGCATTAGGAAAATCTACCTTAGTGAGCTTCGTGTGTAAATCCACTCAAGAAGAGCTCAAGTTTAGAGGTTGCATTGGAGACCCGCCACCTACAGTTCAACCACTGTTGCAATCACCATTAGCAGCTTCTATGATTAGCAATGGAGATCGTTTTTCTAATTTTTCTAAGTTAGGTAGATCAAAGAAATTCAAGTACATGAGAGGAATAAGATACATGTCTTGAGATCCTCATCCAAGTGTTAAAGTGTTCTTATTGAACAAATAACATAATGAGAAGAGAGCAGGATGTATTACAAAGGTTATGGAGTATGATGTTGACATCCATGTTGTGAAAATAGTTCAAGGAAAAGGATTGTGTGAGCATCTGATTGCTAATATGGAAAAAAAGTAGGTTGCAGAATAAAAAATTCATCACAACATGCTGAAATCACATATCAACAGTCAAAAATCTTAGTACAACCAAAAATCAGCAACCAAAACTCAATCCAGAAGTTCAGGAATCAAGATGGATGACTGATTTGATTAATTACTTGCAGCAATGGATACTTATCTGGAAGGTATGGACAAGAATTAATGAATGATATTTTAGCTGTAATAACTTGTACCTTATGTTTTCATTGATGGTGTGTTGTTTAAAAGGGATATAAATGAAATTTTTTTGCGATGTATTGATTATGATAACATTCAACAACTATTATCTGAATTTCATGAAGGACCTGCAGGAGGTCACTTTTCAGCACGTATTGTAGCCTTAAAAATTATGAAATCCTGTTATTATTGGCCCAACATATTCAAGGAATAATCCAAATGGATTAGAAAGTATAAGAAATGTGATTTCTTTGTTGGAAAGGAACTTTAGCTTCGCTTCCCCTGCAATCTATTTCAGTGGATCAACCATTCATGTAGTGGGCTCTTGACTTCATTGGCATGATAAATCCACCTTCGTCACAAGCACACAAGTGGATCTTGACTACTACAAATTATTTTACATATTGGACTAAAGTAAGTAGCTTTGAAGGAAGCTAATGAACTTCAATCTTATCATTTTATGAAGGTATAATTTGCAGATTTGGTGTTCCAACAACTATCATTTCAGATAATGGCTTAGCATTTCTTTGGTTGCAAAAGTAAAAAATTGGGTTGTCAAACATTGAATGTATTTGAGTACTTCATCTAATTATTACCCATAAGGTAATGGGTAAGCTGAAATAAATAACAAAAATCTTTTGAATATCATTAGAAGAACACTCAAGGATAACCAAAGAGCTTGGTATCATGTTAAATTCAACACTTTGGGTCAAATAGAGTGACTCCTACAAGATGCAATTAGAAATTCATCGTAAACATTGTTGTATGGATGAGAGGTCAAGAATGCCCATCTCAGTTGAGTTTCCCACATTGGATTTACAAGGTCAAATGGAAATACTTGAGAATGAACCAATGCAGGTTCATTATGAACAAATTAATGGAGCTATAAGATCTAAGAGATCAAGCTCATTTGAATATGAAAAGTAATCAAAGAAATTTCAAAAAAACATTTGATAAAAAAATAAGTTCAGAGTCTTCAATGAAGGAGACATTGTGTTAAAATGGGATGCTGATCGTGTAAAAAAGGAAACCACATGAAGTTTGATACAATCTGGAGTGGTCCCTATTATGATTTCAGGTTTGTAAAGAACACAATGCATTTTATCTTTCAAGGCTAAATGGAGAGGAACTTTCCATTCCTCTGAATGGTATGTTTCTTAAACAATTTATTGAAAATTCTACAATGTTTGGTTAGAGTAGGATTTCCCACGTTCAATAAGTGCAAGGTCATGCACATTGTAATGTTTTTCATTCAATAAGTACACTCATGCACGTGATCTGAGCTACCATATCCTTTCCCAGTATTTTGTTTATTTTTCGTGAAGGAGGAAGTTTTGAGAAAAGGATAGATATTGGTTATATGCTTCAACTCCATGCCCAATGGAAAAACAAAAAGGCACTGGTCTACAAGATAGCAGGTAGTCTTTCCCAGTAGGATTGCAATAAAACTTGAAATTTTTTGACACTTGTGCTTAAAATGGCCAACTCAAAACTTTGTTTTAGATAGATGGTGAATTGATGAAATGGACCTAACTATGGTGGTAATCACACATTTTGTCATTGTGTTTTCAGTTACAAGGAATTGATTAACTACATGTAATCACATGTAACTATGTGTGTTGTTATCAAAATGTAACACCTCACATCTAAGAGATTTTTGGTATCAAAATTTTTTCTCCTTTTCAAAGTGAGTTAGAGTAGCAACACAAAGTTAATGGGAGCTTAGAGGCAGTAGACATAACTAGTGTGTGTCATTAATCCCAAATGTACTTCAGAAATGAGATAGGAGTATGAGAACCTTTGTTACTCAGATTTTTTTTAATGGATAAGAGCTTTGTTGAGGATTTTTTGACCTCTATGACTACTTGGTCATTCCCTCTTCAACCAGAGGATGAGAGGAACCTTAGTGTAAGCTCTGTTTGTCTGAACGAGATGGAGATATCCTTAATTTTTAAGAAATTCTATGAAAGAAAAGGGGAAAATATGGTCAATACTGCATGCATTTAATTTTAAGAGTTTTCACTTCTAAACACTGAAGATACTTTCAACACAAGGCTAAGGTTACTGAAGACATTAAGAAATCCTTATTGTTCTGCATATTTTAGTAAGTAGATTTTGTTCCTTTGTTGATACATTTTATTGGAAAACAGTGGTAGTTAAGGATGGATCAATGGTTTTTGAATGATTTAGGTGGGAGATGAAGCATGATAAAGTTGATTATACCAGATAAAAGGTGACTTCACAACATTGAACAACTCAACAACAGAAATTTTGAGAACAATTAAGACGTTCCTTCAACTAGAAGGTGTGTGTTCAATGGAGGCCTAGATCAACATGTTTTCAACATAATCTTTGGAGGTCTAACACAAAGGAGAGCTAAAGACTCAATTAAACACTGAAAGTATCTAATCAATCATGCCTAAGGTACACCTTGAAGACTTACAGAAAGACTATTTATCAACAAATGATAGTGAATTGATTTTAAATTTGTTTAACTCATCCAAGATGAAGGCTCTTCTGAAATGAATTGCAAATACCATTAAACTGTCACAGGGACGAGATCGAGTGTGATTTTACAAATATTTCAATGTAAGATTGCAATAGGAATGAAAGATACTATTTGCAAGAGGCATTTTGAAACAAAGTAGATCAAAACATTTCTAGAGAGTTGGACATGAAATTAATTTCAAAATTTCTTGAGATAGTGACATGAATCAATTCATTTAGGGGAAATCTTCTAAAGCAATTTCATGCTCTTCAGTAGGCTATACATCTAACCAACTTAACATGTTAGAAAATATAACATAGAAGAAAATAACAGGTTATCTCAGCTTTAAATTCTCTCACAAAGATAGATTTCTCAAATTTTCTCTTAATTTTTCAACCTTTCCATTTGCAAGAGTATTCTCATTGCATTTATACATTTTACTCACTCAATTTCCCCACAAAAACAAATCATATTCGAGGGACCTTTTGCTTGTTAACAAATTTGCAGCATGGTTATTACAACCTTTAATGAAATTCAGATCTGAAAGTTGCCAGGTGGACCAATTGTGAAGATTGATCACATTTCTTGGGCCCTCGACTAATGACTAGAATGCCATGCCACAAATAATTTTGGCAATCCTTCTAATCATTTTGATTCTATCATGTGAGAAATCCCCTTTAATCATTTTCCAGAGACTCCACAGACTGGATATGACAAAAGAATCCTTTTGACTCTCGAGGGAAACACATTTTTCATCTTTTGTGCCTGCAAACATTTCATCATTTCATCCCTTTTCCCTTCAAAATCCTCTACAATTATGCCCCGCATCCATTTCCTTGGTAATTCCCATTTTTGCGAGTTCCTGAGCATTTCCCAATTTCCCAAATATCACCTAAACAATCCTTAGACTCATAATTTAAGTTTCAAATCCATTCAATGGCACCTTACAAATAGAGACGACAAGTAATTTCATGAAAGAACAATGAAAAATAGTGCTTATTCATTCTTCAGGAGTGTTGGAGCAAAAATGGTAGAAAAATAGGTGAAATCCACATAAAAGTTCAATGATTCTCCCCTTGTCCACTTTATATCAAAGTCATCCACATGTTTCCTTGGGACAAATTGCAAAAAAGCATAAAATTTTGAGGTCTCAAACAAGCGTAGGCCTTCCACATGCCTTGGGCCCAAGAAAAATGCATTATGGCCTTTGAAAACTTAGTGTAAAAAAGGAGCTAGGAGTAGCCTCCACTGTGTGGAACTTCAATGGTGCATTCGAGATGGTCCCCAAAAGTAGAGACCCCAATGAAGCAGCAAGCTCAACACGTGTATCAGTTAGATTTTAACTAAAAAAGTTGAAGTTTCAGAGGAAGGCGAATGTGTCTAGGGTCTGAGACATTTTTCCTTGGCCATTGAAAAGTCAGAATTAAGGGCAGAGTGAGCAGAAGCCTCCAAGTGTCCTCCTAGTGCTTCTTCAAAATAAAACTTAGGATTAAGTCCCCAAATAGGTGCTGGTCCCTAAATGTGTCCCAGGCCCTAGAAAGTTCCGAGCTTGAAAATTCTAAGTATGGGAAAATTCCACCTCCACATGTCTTCATCACAAGGTACAGAATCTCTCAATTGAGCAGACCCTAAACAAGCGCGGACTCAGCACATATTCCCAAGTGCTTAGAAAATTATACTTTGAAAATTTTAATTACAAAGTGGAATTGACGGAAGCCTCCACATGTCTCCCTATTGCAATTGTTTGGTGGGACCCTGAGGCAGATCCTCAAATGAGATCCCTCCATCTGTCCATGGCCCACAAAAACTTATAGTATGGCTACATGAAAGTTTTCTCTAAGTCTTCAGGAAAGGTGGTAGAAACCTCCACATCCCCCCGGTGCAAGTCCAAGGCCAAAGAAAAGGTGAATTTTCAAATGTGCATTATTCCTCCACGTGGACAAATTTTGGGTTGAAGTGAGCCTTAGAGCTTTTATAGTGCCCCATCAAGTTGCATCCAACCAAAAAGGGACATGTTTCCACTGATGCTGAGATGTAAATTTGACCAGGAAAAAGACACTCCTTCAAACCGTAAAATGTAGGAAAATCACCATTTGAGATCCAAATGAATCTTTCTTCAAGAAAGAGAATTTTGAAAATTATAAGGCTCAAATATGATCCTCCGAGCTACATCCAATCATGTTTCCTTAAGTATTTAGGAATTTTAAAATGGAAGGGAAAGCAAAACGTGACTATGGAAAATGGAAGGAAAGGAAAACCATAGTTTTACGCCCAAGTTACAACTCTTTCAGGCCAGAGGAATTTAAAAAAAAATTATGGACCATTAAGTGATCCTTGACCAAGGAAGGGATATGATCATGGCCTAACCAAATGTAGGAGAAAGTTTTATTTCAAGCACCAACTGGGGAGATAGAAAACATGACAATATGCAAACTGATGACATTTCAATGAAAAATGGGGCGATCCCAATTTGAGCACCAACATTTGGCACTCAAGGATTTGATATCTTAGTTAGAAAACGTACACAAAGAAGAAATGAATAGACCAAACAATCAATGCAACCATTGAGTGATTTTATTATGTGAGAAAGGTTACATAAGTTTGAGCAGGTTACAACCGTTTATAAACATCTTTAAAAGGCAATAAATCCCCTAATATGGAAACTATCAATCTTATCATTTTAATAGTGTTAGGTTGTGGAGCCTATTTTCATGTGAGAAAGTGTTGAAGACTGTACACTAAGAGTATTGTACACTTTCCATAGTTGTCTCGTGGGGTAGGGTTTGGGGAGCAAGGGTCTGAGGGCAGCAACCCTCGGTAGCAGGAGTCTGGGGATAGCCCCCAAAAAAAAAAATTGGGCCTTAAAACGTGCCCGATCATATCAGAAAACATGCTTTTCTCATATGGGTGGAATTTTTGACCCATAGGTTTATGGGACGGTTTTTGCCCATGGTTTTAATACCCACGGTTTTGTAAAACTGCTTAAGAAAATGTCTACTTATATGGTTTTATGCATATGGTAGGGATAATGTAACATTACAGATGTGTTTTGAATTCAGGTGTGAATTCTGTAGAGTTTGTTGAGAATAGCTTCAAACTAGATCTGGGTATTGTATTGAGAGAGTGGTGGCTTGTAATAAAATATGAGCAAGTGATTCTTGGTGGACATAGCCCAAATTGGGTGAACCACGTTAAATACTGTCTCTTTGTGTTGTGTTATTTTATTCTATAATTTTATTTGAGATCTGTAATATTTTCTGCATATTAGTTTCTACTGTTGCGATTCTGTGAGGGATTATTCAATACCCTATTTTGATCCCGTAACTCCATGAAACAAAGGACCAGAATGAATAAAAACACAAAATCAGATGAGTCCAAAGAACTATACACTGTAAAATGGAGTATACCTTTATTATGATTAATCAATCACTTCTAAATGCTTCAAATTATCATTAAGTATGCAATTCAAGTAGTTCCTGTTATCCAAAATTCACCCTCAAGGTAATTTTGATAACATGCATCAAATTCTTTAGTCCCAGCTAAATAGATTGATTCAGGGCAAAAATTCATGTTTCTAGGGTCCCCTCATATTTTTTCTAACTCCCCTGTCCAAGAAGAAGAGAGAAGTTCTGAGAAAATGTGAAAAAAATTGCAAAAACAAGCTCGGGCCAGGAAAAATCATGAAAAATGGCTAAGTCCTAGTCCTCGCAGCAGTTGGGACAGTTGGGACAAAAGGGCGCGAACCGGCCGAAAGGCCGCCAGGCGGTCCGAAAGCAAATGGGACATCCGGGACAAAAGGACGCGCGGGACGCGGAAATCCGAACTGGCCGAAAAGAGAAAAAGCACAGAAAAAATTGGCTAACTGCTGAGAGGGTCACAGCAGTTTGGGACAAGCGGGACAAAAAGACGCGAACCGGCCGAACCGGGTGAAATGAGTCAAGGCAGCCCGAAACAGTTTGGGACGCAAGGGCCAAAAGTACGCGAACCAGCCGCCGGTTCAGCCGAAAATGAGAACTTTTGTCCCGGAACAGTTGGGACAAAAGGCGGCGCGAACCGGCCGAACCAGGTGAATTTGTCCCAGACGGTCAGCTGAAAGCAAATGGGACATATGGGCTACGAGTACGCGGGACGAACCGGGCCAAATGGGAACAAGCAGTCCGAAACAACTGGGACGCGCGGGACAAATGCTGAAGCCGAAGTGAATGGATCCGGTGTCACACCGAAATCAGGAACAAGGAAAATTCAGAGCACTGTGCTAAATGGGACAAAGGGACGCATGGGACGCGAAAAAGCTGAAATGGCCGAAGGCAGGGAAGAAAAGTCAACGTTTGGTCCGGAAACTTCAAACGGCCATAACTTTTGACTCCGAGCTTCGATTTTCATAAAATTGGACTTTCTGGAACGAGCACGACGTCCTCTATGCCACAAAAACTAGATTTATTATTTTTAATGAGGGTAGATATATTTAAATAAAGAAACATATTCGGCTCCAGTCGGTCAATGCTCATTCCCGTCAAATGACAGAAAACGCCTGCCAGACCCAAAATAGCTGCCCGCACTCAGAAGGCCATAACTTTTGCATTTCTCAACGAAATCGCACAAAATTGGTACCGTTGGAATCGTGGTTCCGAGCCCGATGCACAAAAATCAATAAATTCCGGATTTGATGAGAAATTGATTGATATTTTTAAGAAAACGTGGCCGGGTTCAGAACAGTGTTTTATTTGGTAGCTGGGAGTGCAATTAAGAGGCATGGTCATCATTCTTTCTCTGCTGCAGCACATGGGACAGTATGGGGAGCCTTTTGCAAGTAATGTATAATCATTTTACTCAATTTAATGCCTCTTACAGGTGGTTGAAGGACAGATTTCGGGATTTCCATTTTCCCTTCTCTTCTCCTTCTCATTTTTTCTATAAATTGGAGTGTTGGGCTCATTGTAAAGGGGAGAGTTTTTGGGTAACAAAGCTCTGTCAAAATTTCTTTGTGAAGCCAGTGTGTTGTAGGCCCTTGTAGTGGACTCCTTGCATGGTGATCCAGGCCCTTATCTTGTAATAGATTGAACTGTGCATATCATGAAGCAATAAAATATCAGTTTGTGGATATATCTTCCCCTGCTGTGTTTCCTTGCATTCTTCTTGCCCCTTTAATCTTTCTACAAGTATATTGTGTCTATTTATTATGTTCTTGCAGGAATTCATTATCATTGTGTGTGCTTGGAATATTGTTGTGAATGCATTTTGCTAGATTATGGTGAACTGTCATCACCTCTTCTAGTGTGCACTTTGCCTCTGTATTTCACACATTTGGAGATTACTCTCACACCCTCCTTTTCTGGTGTATCACTGCTTTAGTGTAGGATTTCATTTTATGCATTCTCTCTCTCTGGTCCCTTGGAAATTTAGATTAGAATAGTTAGTTTCTCCTGCATTAGAGTAGATTGTGGCAGGTAGTTTAGGAGCAAGAACCAGCTTTCTCTGGAGGTCTATCTCAAGTAGCAAGTCCCACAACTTGGAGATAGTACCCATGTTATCCAATCACACTGGATGCTTAGAGTGATCAAACTAGAAATTTGATCAACATCCAGGGATGCTGTGATTTGGTGATAACAGTTCCCCATCTATGTCTTCTGGAGGAAGATATTTTAACCAATTTGAATATCAATTGATTAAGGGCCCATCCATAATGCATCAAATTTACCATGCTTTTCCCTTATTTTCATGCCTGCTATCCCATAAAAGCATAATATCCCCAATGCCAAAAAATCTCTACGTCACCTTTTTATCAAATAACTTCTTCAATTTTTCTCTGAACTTCACATGCCGCTGATGGGATGCCCTTCTTTCTTCATCCAACTCAATAATCTGATTGATTCGAGCATCATATGGACTAAATTATTGGTCTTCAATCTGTTGTAGAAAATGAAATGAAGACAATTGAAAATGGAGGGGCAACAAAGATTGAGTTTCAAATACCAATTCAAACTACATTTTACCAGTAGCTCTTTTGACAGTGATTATGTTAGCCCAAATAGCAAACTTTAGTTGCTCACCCCACTTCTTTTTGTTCATCTCTAAGGTTCTTCTAATGATCTTCAACAATTTTTTATTACTAGACTCAGCTTGTACATTCCCTTAGGGATTGTAGTTAGAAGCATATTTCAAATTCATCCCATACTCTTTGCACATTGACACCAAAGGTTTGGCTCTAAAAATCATGGCATTATCAGCAAAAATTTTAGCTGGCACTCCAAATTTGCATATGATTTGATTCAGCATGAAGTCCATGACAACTTGGTGTTTTGCCTTTCTTGGTGGGGATTTCTTCCACCCACTTCATGAAATAATCAATGGCTACAAGAATCCATTTATGAACAGCACTGGAAGGATAAAAAAATTTCCTCAATGAAATACATTAATTGTGTAAATGGGGCTTCAAGGAACACAGGCTACAAAGGAAGGGAGCCTGAAGCTTTCATTCTTCCAAAAAAACCTCTGGCAAATTTTACATTTCCTAACCAATAGAGTTGTATCCTTGAAGAGAGTGCCACCAATAACCAGCCCTCAAGATTTTGTGTTGGCTAACTCTTCCAACAAAATGTCCCGCATAGACTCCTCCATGGAGATCAACAATTGGGATTTTGGGGGCCTCATCTTTAGTAATGCATCTCAAGAGCACTCCCTTGGGGTTCTTCCAAGCTAACCCAAAATCAATAATGATATACTTTTGAGAGGCTAACTTAAGAGCTCTTTTTCGATTTTTACCCAAATATTCAGGGCAACATAAATGCTTGAGATAAAAGATTATATCTTTGTATCATTTAGAACTTACCAACTTTTAAAGGAAATCCACCCTTTCTCCATCTACTTCATTCACCTCAATAGTTTGCAAGTTGCCCTCAGCCATAAGCTTAGCTAGGCCCAAACCTCTTACCAATTTCATGGTTTGGATATCATGGAACAAAGAATCATGGAATTTTTTAATCAAATACATATGAGTTCAAACTCACTAGTTATACAGACAATGACAGTGATGGAAGTATAAATGACAAGAAAAGTACATCTAGATATACTCTTCACTTTGGAATACTTGTGGTTTCACGGGCATCAAAGAATCAACCCATTGTCATGTTATCTTCAGAAAAGGCAAAATACATAGCAAAAACATGAGTAATATGTCAAGATGTTTGTATGAGAAACATTTTGAAAGATTTGAGGTAGAATAAAGAATATTCTATGTAGATTATTTGTGACAACAATTCAACAATAGCATGGTCCTAAAATCATGTTTTTCATAAGAGGAGACAACATATTGATATGAGATATCATTTCATCAAGGTGTTAGAGAAGAAAAAATAAATTCATCTTGAATTTTGTAGATTTAAAGATCAGTTTGCAGACATTTTTACAAAGGCTTTGGAAAAGGAAGTTTTTGAATATTTGAGAGGTTGTTTGGGATTTTTTGATCTTACGTATGACACATATGGAAATATGAACTCACCTCCAAAATATTGAAAGATAGAAGGTATAAATTAAGGGGGAGTACTAGGAAATGTCTATGTGTAATGCATATGTAATTTCTCCTGTAGATTAATTCTCAGTTAGCAAACAACATTTTTACTATTTCATAATAGTTCATAGCTTTTTATTTAGTTCTACTTTATGAATATAAAGAGACCAATAAATAAACAGTTTGTTTTATGCATGCAAAACATGAAGGTGGAATTAGAAGACTTCATTTCAGATTTCGAAATATATGTTTAAGAAGAGTTCGTAGGCAAGTTAATAATGAGTTCTTTTTTATATATTGCAAGAGCAATTGTAATTGTTGTAGAGAATAGAATAGACAATTGAAGTTGAAGGTAGAGAGAGTTCTGCACACATAGTTTAGAATGGAATGAGTGGAAGCTCTGACAGAAGAATGAATAAATTTCTCGCACACAACAATGCTTATTTTAGTAAATATTTTGTTTTTATGTAGTTTATTTAATTATATGTTTAATTTTTTTTCATTTCGTTGTATAAGTCTACATATTTTCTACATACATACTTAAAATTTTGAGAGAAACGGTAAATTATACTATCTTTTTCTCATGTTTAAAATTCCTTTAATTACTCTTTTTCCCCTTTAATTACTCACATCTGTTATTTGAATATTTACAGTATCCTATATGAGGATGTGAAGGAATGTATGGGGAAGGATGGCCAGTTTGAAGTCTTAACTTCCACTTATCATACCACCGATGCATCACAATGTAGAAAAATAGACTAAAGCTCAAATAAAATTTTATCTAAGAAACTATTTATAATGTACAATGACTAGAGGAGGTTAATATATTAATCTACATCTAAAAATATTAAATAATTCTTTATTATAAACATAATTTATCACGTAGTATTACCAAGAATGTTAACCTATTTATCTATGTAATATACTTCTTATTTTCCTTCACAATTTTTATTATAAACTATCAATTGTATTGTGAAGAATGTTAAAACTAAATGTTTGAAAATTTAAGAGGATTAATAAATGATACCCTCTTTGTCCCATGTACGAAGTTCCTTTCATTCTTATTGATCCTTTTGTAAATCATCCGATAAGACTTATTTGAACATATCCAATGTTCAATTATGTGATATTTTTAGTCAGTCTCCCATATGAGGATGTGAATAAATGTATGAGGAATGATGATTGGTTTCAATGTCTTAGATTCTTCAATTCATACCTCGTATGAATCATAATATAGAAGACTATAGAATTTTCAAAAGTAAATTCAGTCCAAATTTGATATGATGAGTAGAGTATGTGCATTTGTATGATTCATCTCAACCTCCTAAAGAGACTTGACAGACAACACTATATATAAGAATCTAAATTTGTTAAGTGGTTAAAATTTATTATGAATGATAAAGGATAAGGTACCTATATATGATATCTTTTTGTGTAAATAAGAAGAAATTAATGAAGACCATTTTCAATAGATGTAAGAATACAATAGAAAGCTATATACCGCGTAAAATCATATAATACATCTAATTTTCAAATGTAGGAAGTACACACATTTCAAATTTTTGAATATATATAACATAAATATCAAGAATAGAATAATTGTTTAATGAATAATGAAGAATTTAAGAATGTTTACCAACTTCATAATTAATTACTCAGTTCATAAATATTACATTTTGGTATTATATAGAGTTCCACGATGTTATAATGAAAATGAAAACTACAAGATATTATAATTTTAAAATCATTGGTGAAGTTAAATTATGATGCAAAACAACAAAATATTGTTATAAAATATTTTGTGTCGTAGATCCTCCAAAAATGTAAAAGGAAATTTATATAAATCATATATAATTATAAAATTAAACAAATTAAATAATAATTTGACAAATAAATAAACATATAAATTGAAAGTAAATGAATTTTTTTATACTTATTTTTAAATTGTTGAAAAACATAAAGATTATAAAATTTATGTGAAAATAAAAATCCAAAAAAATATTGAAAACCACTACTTTTAGAACTCACAAAAATTTCAAGTTTAATTGTAAATTGAAGATGTAGAGGGTATAAATATTTCTTTAGGAGATGCTTCCACTTTCACAACTCCTAATCCACCTATAAGTTTGTTGATGGCCTCGTCAACTTCCCTAAAACAACAATAACTCCAAGCTGGGTCTGTTCCATGAATCTAATATAATTGAAAATTTCGCCCATCCCCATATTAAGTATATAAGAATGCGCATATACGAGAATTTTATGTGCTCGAAAATGATATTAATAATATGAAGTTCATGTGAATTTAACATATTTGTGATTACTTAAACCACACATCAATTTAACATGTTACATATTATTAAAGCTCACACCAATTTAGTACACTGTACAACAGTACTAATATGCGCCCTTTACTAGGAATCGATGGATACAAATGATGAGTACGGTATCCATTACGAAATGAAATTTTCGTGGATTGGTGAAAATTTATACCGATCCTTCCTCTCTTACAAATCATAATTATCATTAAGGCATTTTAATAACTGGTATAATATGAGAAGTACCATGACCTATCGAGATCGGGAAACATTTTTATTTCTGAACCCAAGATTAACGGCCATATGTTTACTTCATCGGTGATAACTGTAAAATTTAGACCATGTATTGACTAAATATTATAAATGTATACATATCGTACAGTTAACGTTTTGTATAAGATGACGGTAGCATCATCCCATAACGTTTAGGATTCTATTTCATACATACAAAATATAAAATCATAGATTAAACCTTTACCAAATGTTATATCATAGATTGCACAACAACAATAGAAAGGTTCAATCAAATGGCATAAGGTTTCCAATATAAGAAGCAAACATAGGTTTCCAATGTATTAAAATTAGAGGAAACCCTCCACATTGTCCTCTTCCTCCATGAGCCCTAACTATAAGTGATGCCTAGTTCAGGGCGGCAGTGATGTGAATGGGTAGATTTTTGTGAGCTTTGGTAAGAGAAATCTAGATTTGGGAGGTTTTACAAGAGATGAAGATGGTGGTGACTTTGTGGACCTATACCGCAAGTCAAACCTATTGTGAAACTTGGCCTCAACCATATCACAGACTCTAAAATGGCTTGTGGGTGCCTCTAATGGCAATGAAGATCCTTCCCCTAGTATAAACAATGATGTATTAGGGCCGACTGATGACATGGATGGTGACACTCCTAACTGTGGAAATTTTACCTCGAACCCCTCATTGAAGAATGGGAAGTGTTTTTTTTCCCTTGTTTATCTTGCTAAATTTTCTGTGTGATTTGGGGATTAGAATAATGGTGTTGTAGTTCTGAAGGGGTGCAACCATGCAGAGAAGATTAATGGCTCTTTCCAAGAGGTTGTGTTGGGGAAGACAGGATTTAAACCCATGACTCCTATTGCCAGCAACCCCTATGTTTATTTATGAGATGAGGTGATTGAACCTGAATCCTTCTACGAAGACCACACTGTGATACATACATTCAACATTTTTAGGCCCATTGTTCCATCTCTTCACGACTTGAAGACAAAAAAATGGATCCCTCTTTTTGATACCAGGGTAGGTCTTTATCCTTGTGCTAAGGGAACATTTATTGTAGTTTCCTATTTAATAGCTGATAAAGAAACCATACCTGGTAATCCCTTGGACTATCATTCACATTACTTTGTAATGAAACCTTGGTTCCCTTGTTTCAATCCATCAACTAAGTATTTTTCTTGGAATCCTGTCTAGATTATACCACCTCATTTACCTTTGCAATTTTTGGACCCAACATGTCTAATCTCCATTGGCAATGTTTTGGGTGATATGTTAAACAGTGAATCCCAAACAACTAATTTTACACACACAACCTATACAAGAATTCTAGTATAGCTTGACACCTGAAAGAACCTTCCTACCAACATTGAGCTTAAATTTAAAAACAAAACATGGACATAGCCTCTAGACTATGAAGGTTTACCTTTATGATGAAAAATATGTTTCTCTATAAGACATACTGCTATTGATTGTGGGATGGCAAAACATTAAAATGAGAGAGCCGGTTGGTGGAAAATTCCTTCTAAGAATTATTTTTATACTAACAAAGATTTAGATTCAAATACAGATTTAGAGGAAGTGGCTGAATTGGTGTTAGAAAATCACTTCAATAAATTTCAGTTGAATGAAAAAAAAGAAACTTAAATGATGAAATTTAAATGAGAAAATGTGTTGAACCAAAGTCTAGTAAAGCGGCTAATGAAAATGTTACTCTCATTCCTTTAAAAAAAGTACATATCAGTCAATGCAAGATCTTGAAGTTATTCTTCCTATTGATGAGGTTTTAATAAGGGTGGATAATGTTGCATAACAAGAAAAATTGTAGTTAATTTTCTTTTGTCTCTAATTGTGATTAAAGTTTTATTAAGGATATCAAACCTTATATGTACCTAAGTATGGCCCCAATTAGAAAACCATAATTTACCATTTATAAAAAAAGAAGAAAACAAAAAATTACAAGTGTTTAAAATTAAATTTAAAATATATTAAAGTAAAAAAACTCATAATTATTAAATAAATTTCAATCAATTATTATGAAAATGAGTAGAATTACATGTGGGTTCATAATTATAATATCATTAAATATTTTTTCTCTTCCTCTTTAGTCTCATCTAACCCAATTAATATTAGGTGAGAAAAATTGGATCGTCCAACCTAATCATTTAGTTTTATAACCTCCATCTTATAGGGATGAAATGTTTCATCCATCCAATGGTTTTCGTACATTTTTCTTTACAATTAAATTCTCAATGATTACAGGTTGTCTATTTAACATCTTTTACTCATGTTTTAATATTAAACCACTGACATTTAGCGTGAACTACTAATTTTTTTACACTCAAAAATATGTGATGAAGAGAATTTTTTTTAAATCATATCATTCATCTCATCAAGATTATTTACAAGTAACCAACTACACTTACTCTATGCAAAACAAGATATTCATAAGCCTAAAAAGGATTATTCCCCATTTAGATTACAAACTATTGTCATTAATAACTTCTTGTACATTTGTCAAAGCACGATTTCATTAAAACAACACTTGCAAAATGTTTGTGTTATTCTACTCTTAAAATGTAAGAACTAAATCCTCAGAATGCGTAAGATATGTTTATTTTACCATTTCTAAGTAAGATTTCATGCTCACATAACAGAGTCTTAAATTAGTTTTTATCACAACTTTAGAGAAAAACATAACATAGAAAAAAGGTTGAAAACCCATTTGCATAAGGCTGTCATCCTTTTTCATTGTAATTTTTTTTTAAAAATGTGTTGAAACAAGAACTTTATGATAACCTTCCCAAGACATATTAAAATGTGCATACACAGCCCTACACACAATCATTAGTTTCTTTAAATTTAGTCAAAAGAGGGTAATAAAGCCTTACAATCCTTTAGACTCAATCAGCTCACTTAGAATTGGAGATCTATTGGATTAAATACATTCATATTAATGTAAAATTATGGGAATATCAATCAAATAATGAATTTCCACAAGAAAAATAGTCATGTCATACAAAAAAAATTGATTTTATTGTCTCATAACTCCAATTCATACAAATCTTATTATTCCATCCTTTCTCTCACATCCTCTTCGCTGAGAAATGAGTCAAAATTACTCTCTCCTTCTCCTATATTTCAACTCTCTCTTCACGTAACTTACTCTTCTTTAATTATAGCTCCCTTTTTATGTGACTCTTTGACTTTCGATATGCCTCGATTAACTCAAATTTTCAAATACCCATAATGATTCATGATATGCTTCCTACCTCATTTTACATTATTTTTATTTTCATGGACTTTAATCACTCCTATGAAATTTGAAACCTATCCTAGACACTTGCTCACCCTCGTTAAAACTACCTTTCAAGCTCTTTACAAACTAATATTCAATTTTCCATAATTTTATAGTTTAAATCCCTTTTTCAAGGGAAAATGCAACAAGGAACAATTAAATTTTTTACATTATTAACATATTTACATGATTCTCATTGGTTTCCTAAGACCCCTAAAACATTCAAATAACCTAAGATCATTACAAGGAGGAAAATTATCATTTTAATGTTTCTCACACCCTGATGCTCTTGCATCACACTCCAAGGCTAAGAAAAGTTTTAATCCATAGCTTGTTTTCTTCTTATACTAGCAATTTCTTTTTGTTGTTTAACTCCTTCCTTTTTTGTTTTTCTTGAGATAATTCTCATGTTATTTGTATTTTTTTATCGTTTCTTTTCTTGCTTGGTTCCTTGATTGCTTTCTTTTATCGACCTCTTGATTCATTCTCTCTCTTTCTTTACCTTGGTATTCTTCTTCTTCATTATTCACTTGATTTTTATCATGCATGACATGCTCTTAAACATATTTATCATTGAAATATATGTCTATACCTACAAAAAAAAATCTAAAATTCACCTTAAAATGCAAAAATAATGGACAATTTGTACTTTCCTTGTCTTCTATCTTCACCATATTCACTTGATCGCCCTTTTGTTGATATTACTTTCCTATGATCATTGTTTATTGATGCAATTTATCATTTTCTTGACTTATTTATTCGTCTTGGATTTCCATGTCACCTTCATCTACATCATCCTCTTCATTTTCCTTTATTTTTCTAACATTTTCCTTAGCTTCAACCTCATATTCTCCACTTATCAAGATACACATAGTTTTGAGAGATCCCGAAGATCCTCTCATCTAAAAACTACTATAATTTCACCCTTTATTGACACATGGTGAACTTAAACTTACTCACAAACTTCCTCATTTTTTTATTTTTCACTCGTGTTCTCTATATGTTCATTCAAGGCATAATTTCTTTCCTCTTGTTCTTCTCTTTATGTAGATTCATTCACACATTCAAATACACTATCTGATTTAAAGTGTGTATGCCCTTAAGCCTATTGAAAATGTCCAACTATGATCTCTTTCTATTCATCACTCTTCTGCTCCACTTCATCACTCTCTTCTTTATCTTCTTTAAGTCAAGTTTATAATTTTGCAATCACTTCCTCTTCATTTCAAATATTATCTTCTTCATACACTATCTCTTTGTAAACTAATTTTTGTTGCTCTCTCATCTTGTTTTCATATTGCTTCAACTTCCCCTTATTACTCTTGATTATCTTCTTTAGGTGTAACTCTAATTTCTTCTTACAATAGCCTTATATCTTTCTTCAAATTCCCCTTATCACTCTTGATTATCTTCTTTAGGTGTAACTCTAATTTATTCTTACAATAAGCCTTATATCTCATTTATCTTTCCTCTTCATTACAAACTGAATCCCACCTTTCCTCTCATTTTAATCTCTGAACAAATCTTCTATCTTCTCCTCAACTTTCTTCAAATCTATCAACTCTTTTTGAATAAATTCCTAATGTTTTCTCTACTCTTATTTCTTCTTTTCTAATATTTCTTTCTTTCTCTATATTTCTTCTCATTTGTTCTTAAGGCCAAACAACTTCACTATCTCTCTTACTAACTCTTATTGGTCAGTCATCTCTTTTTATGTCAAGTCTCTTTCACTTAGAATTTTTCTCTATACTTAAACAAGGACTTCAAACTGGTATTTTGGTTTCTTCACTCTCTTTTTTAGATTCGCACTTCTCTTCAGTTGACTTTTCACATGTCACTTTCTTCACCAAAAAAATTCACACAACACTTTTAGCCACAAAAAGCAAATAAAAATAAGATCCGTACTCTGATACCAAATGATTGAGAGAGATTTCAACCAACCATATCATTCAAATAATCAAGAGGATTTAGAAAAAACCAAATACACTTACTCCTTGCAAAACATGGTCTTATTAACATTAAAAAGGCTTATCCTACATTTAGATCATAAACATTTGTCATGAATAGCTTATTGCAAATATGTCAAATCACAATTTTCTTAAAACCCCACTTGAAAAATACTTTTATTATACTACTCTCCAATTTTCAAAACCTACGCCCTCAGAAAATGTGACTTATACACATTTGAATAGGTCTAAGAAGGAATTTTTGCTCGCATAAGAGGGTCTCGACTAAGTTTTTATCATAGCTTTTTATTAGCACATAATATAGAAAAATGGTTAAGAAATCATTTGCATAAGGTCATCATACATCTTTAGGAAAAAATTCAAATCATTTGGAGTTTAAATAAAACACATTATGATGAATGTCCACAGAAATATTAAAACATACATACACAATCTTACATAAAATCACTAGTTTCTCCAAACTTACTTAAAATAGGGTATTAGATCTTTACTATCCTAGAGAATCAATCATATCACTTGCACTATAAGATCTATTGGACTAAAACAGTTCATAATAATTCCAAACAAGGATAAAATCAATCAAATATTGTACTTGTGTAGTAAAAAAATAGTCATGTCATGAAAAAAATATGATTTATTGTTTCATAATTGGAGTACATACAAATATTTTTATTCCATCCTTTCTCATACATCCTCTTCCTTAAGGAATGATTATAACTTACTCTTTCCTTTTCTTTATTTTGAGTTCTCTCTTCATGTAACTTCCCCTTCTTCATTCATAACTCCATTTTTTTTTACTCTTGGCCTTTTCATATGCATTTTATAACTCAAATTTTAAAATTCCCATAGTGACTCTAGGTATGCCTCCTACCTCATTTTATGTTAGTTTTCATTGCATGGACTTTAATCACTCCTACAACCTATGAAACCTTTGCTAGAAACCTACTCACCCTATTAAAAACTATATTTCAAGCTCTTTACAAACCAATATTAACTTTTCCATGTTTTAACAATTTAAATCCCTTTTTGGACAGAAAATTAAACAAGAATGAAAATTGAAATTTTGAGCATTTTTACCATCTTGACATGACTCTCATTAGTTCTCTAAGACCCCTAAATATAATAAAGTACTAAAAATGGGTGATGATCATTTTATGAGCATCACTCAGCTATATAAAAAAGTAAGTAACTCAAAAATTTGGTAATGCTCATTGCATATTGAGTGGAATGTAAACATACGAAAAAATCAAATTTGAGAACAAGTCACTCTCTTTGAAAGAAAAATTAAAAATTCATATGCCCAACCTTTAAAAATCTAACATAGTATTATGGTTATTTTATAAAATGTGATCCACATTTTTTAAGATTTATAAAAAAAGACGATTTACATTATATCCCCAATATTTGTATTTATTTTTCTTTGAAAACCACATCGCTAAATTTCATGGTGTATACATACAACCCCCATAAACAAATATTAGTTTTAAATTCATTGGACTAATATTGAAGTGAAAAAAAATAGCGCAAGCCTCTTCAATAGAAAAAAATGTTCAATATATGGAAAAAATTAAACCAAATGATACTACTAAATAGTCAATGTGTTCTTCACAATAATAAATATAAATTATAAAAATAGTAAGACAAGGCCATGATATGGAAAACCCTAGCGAAGATGAACTTTTTTGGTGTGGAAGAGGAAATTGTTTTGAAGCTACGTATCGACAAGAAAATATAAGTTTCTTTCTTTGTATATTTGTTGTTTGTGATTCGATGTTATAATTTTCATCGTGTTTTGCTGAAATGGTATATAAAACATGTTTGTAACCTACAATTTCAAAGTGAATGAGTGAAGGGCATGTGGGGCACCCATTTGTAGTGAACTGAAGGAGAGGTGTAGAATCTAATTAGCTATTTAAAAATATGTGTAAATGAAAAAGAACCATGTTTGAATTTTTTGAAAAGAAGTGATCAATTAAAGCAGTTTAGAAGTCCGTTAACTATTTGGGAAGATGCGTGAATAGGAAAAAATTATGTTTTTATTTTGTTGAAGAATTGAACTCGAATTTTGTAGTAGTTTGTAGCATTGTACTTTGTTTTATCTTTTATGGTTGTGAATTTGATTTTTTGATTGGGAAAACAAATACGAGTAAGGATAGATTTTTTGTTTTTATAATATTTAGGTTGTGTATCACAATATTAAAAATTAAGTGTTTTTATTTTTATCGCCAAATCACATCACCCTTCAGTTTACACAAATGTGTAAGCTTGATCTCACGGTGTGACTGGATAACTATGGTACTATCTCCAAGTTTTGGGACTTTCGACTTGAGATAGACCTCTAGTGAAAGCTGGGTATTGCTCCTATAGTGCTCACTTCCCTTTGACACCTTTTGATACTAATCATGGTACTGCTGATTATATTATGGACATGATTATGGACTTTATTATAGTATGATGTTAGATGCTAGATCATGGATTATTGTTGACATGATTCAGTTATGATGCATGATGATTATTAGAGACATTTTATATGTTGATTATGATATAGTGTTTGACATGGCTATATGATATATGTTGTTTGAACTTGTGATATTTGGATATTGTGACTAGACCTAGAAATGGAAATTATTGGATGTTGATGTAATTGTTCATAAAACTATAAATGATATTGCTAGATTACTTGGATGTTGTTGTGATTCATACATCTAGATGGTTTTGGGAATTATATTTATATTATTTTGGATGTTCTAATATGGCCACAAGGCCGAAGGAGGTATTTGTGTTTTGCAGGTTAAAATATCACAACAGACAGCAAGGGATTGGAGACCAACCGCATTGGAATTCTAGATGAATTCAACATGGTCACCATGGCAACTAGTATTTGTTTGTGTGTGTTAGGGATTCCCATGGGCTAATCACATTTAATTATGACCAAGGGGTTTTATGTTCTTTGATTTTGGTCCCTTGTTTTATGTTTGCATGTGTTTATTTTGTGGTAATTTCACCCCTTTCATTATTCATTAAATGGTGTGTAATGTTATGAGTAATCATGTTGTTAAGTTAATTAATTAAAATATGTCATAAGAAAGAAATTAATAGAGTAGTTGGCCTTGAAGTAAAGTGTTGTAGGAGATGTGTAAGTGTTCTTGGAAATTCGGAATTGTCCTTGGAGGCTGATTTTGGAGGCTCGTGGGACAAGTTAAACATGTCCCCTACCTCTTAAATTTAATTACCAACCATACCTACAGTTGGAGACTTGCTATTAGACTTTTATAATGATTTTTGAGAAGGAAAATTGTAGGTTTTAGTTGCACTTTCTTACATGATTTAATTTCAGTCCTTTGGGGTGTGGGTTGGGTTTTAGTGTGTAAGGAAACTGTCATATTTTTTCACTTACCTATTTATTATGCATTGGAGAATGAAGTTAACTTTTGGGTTGCGGTTGAAGATGTTTGATATGGCATCCTATGTGGATATGCGTCATCCTCTTCCCTTCCTTCTTCTATAAAATTTGAATGGCTTGCCTTGTTTTGGGGTTCCTTCATTTTTGGACATTTGATTCTTGGGTGAATTCCTTTATCTTTTGGGAGCTCTTTCTTTGAAGATTTTTTTTGGAAGATTGTTACATGCTTTAACTTCGCTGTTTTGGATTGCTTGCATTGGGATAAAGCTTGTTGTTTTGGAACTTGGAACAACTCCATCATGGAGAGGTAGGAGTTTGGATCTTGAAATGATCTTCTTTTATAAACGTAAATTTTAATGTGTGAATGTTTTGGCATGTTTGTCGGATGTTGGGTAGATGGCCTAGGAATGGTGTAGGAGAAGACTATGGCGTTATTCGTTGGGAGGAACAAGTGAGTTTTTGGGAGGTATAAGGTTGGAGGGAGTTGGGAATTTGGTTCCACCTTGTAAAGAAATAGCTTGCATTTATTTTCTCGTTATGGCATGCTATTAGAGGTTAGGGAGGCATAAGAAAATATGAGGAATAAAGGGTACTTAGGGGAGGCATAAGGGCATGCCAGGGATTTGAAATGATATACATATATATATTCAGGTGGTTTTTCCTTAGGTGGTGACACCCATTTTCCCTTTAGGAGGCATAAGCAACATCCCCCATAGTTTATTTCTCCTTTGGCTTGCTTGATGAAGCCTCAATAATGTTTGTCATGCTTTAATGTAGTTGTAAACTACATTTGGTCTTGAACTATGTTTTTTTATTGTGAAAATGTTGCTTGTGTGTTTTTGGAAGCCTGTTTTTGCCATGAGTTGGATATCATCTTTTATTGCATTGTGGGTGGGGCTCGGGGGCCAATGAAGAAGGATGAATTCTCCTCTTCATTGGATGTATTGGTTGGATGGAGAGCATTGCCCTTCCCCTACTCTTGTTGTGATCAAATTGGAAGAATGACAAATCTGCATGTTGTTGTTTTGCAGCTGAGATAAAGACAGTTTGACAGTCCCTCGTGAAATTAAATCTTATTGTAGTCCCTTTTCCACTTGAAGCTGATGATTTGTGTATTAATTTTAATGGAAGTGGTTTGTCTTGTCCATATGATATTATTCCATTGGAAATTTGTGTTTAACATGCACTATGAAATCCTTGTTTGGAAAGTGGAAAAGTGAAATACATGAGAAGAAAATGTATTATTCTGCCCTGTATATAATATATGATTTTTGGAAAGAATAAAAGAAGGAAGTTGTAAAATTTTCTTTTGGAATAAATAAAGGATTGCATAACCTTCCTCAAATTGTATCATTGTATTGAATTTAATCATCTAGATGTGAGTTGTAATCTCTTTTTGAAAGGAAGAAATGCGTATAAATGAAGTGTAATACACTGTCTTTTGAAATATGTGAAAAATTGGAAATTAGAGATGTATTTTAGTCTTCATTATTTGAATTGAATTAACTAAATGTATTAGATTAGGATTAGAACACATTATAATACTTGGAAGAAGAAAATGGTAATTATTTAATCCAAAATGCATAGACCGAACCTGCCACAATGAAATAACAAACCAAATGATTAAATTGAAGTATTTTTCCCTAAATGAATCCAACTAGACTAAAATACTTAAAGGAAAATTTTCAAAACCTAGAGAAATCGAGTTTTAAGATTTCAAAGTTGTTTCCTGTCAAAATTGCAAAAATTTAAATTGGAATTCAATCAAATAGATATACCTCACCAAATTATCCTAAATCAACATAAGAACAATTATCCATGTCTATTTGACATGTTGAGAGGGAGAAGAACAAATTTAAAAAATGTAACAAGTTCATTTTTACAAGTTTGCACTATAAAAGCCTGCAGAACATTTTCAAAAAGTTGACCCCTTAAACTTTCTGAAAATCAAAAATTAATGATCCTTTCATAAAGAGGATGTCGAGATATTTCTAGAAAGTCCTCATTTTCCCAAACCCGACATCTCTATCAAAAGTTATGGCCTTTTGAAGTTTTTCTTCACTTGGCGTATAAAAAAAATTTGGGAAAATTTCCTTGGCGGGCCCACCGGTCCGAATTTTGCCCTTAGAGCTTCAAAACATTTGTGGGAAAATTTTCCAAATTTTCCCTACCACCCTGCAGCCAATTAGATGCTACCACTTTGCACCACGAGGTGTTAGTAGAGGGCCAAATCCCTTTTTAACTTAGTGCTTCCAGAAAATTTTGGCAAAGATTTACTAATTTTCCCTTCCACCCTGCCAACCCACAACAAATCAAAGGCTGCCACGTGGCATGACGAGGAGTTGGAAGAGGAGCGGGTCACTTTTTGCCTTTGGCATTTTGGATAATTTTGGGAAAATTTTGTATAGCCTCCCCATCGGCCCACAGCCAATCAAGAGCTGCCACATTGCATTGGGAGGTGTCAACAAAGGCGCAGGTGGTTGTTACCATCTTTGCCCTTTGGGGAATTAAAAAAAAAATCTCCCCGCTGCCCCACTTTCCCCACGTTAGCTTAAGTGATGCCACATGTCCCTTCTAGACTCACGGGAGCATGGATGCATAGTGGGCTTCTCCCCCCACGTAGGAAATTTTCTAAAATGTTCCCGTCACCCCGCTTTCCCTTGCGCTGGCTTAGGAGGCGTCACGTGCCCCTTGTGGACTTACAGAACTGCGGGAGTGCGTGTGCAAAGGTGGTTTTTCACCCCATGCGGAAAATTTTCTATAATTATCTTGTGGTCCCCATCGACCCGCCTACACTTTCGGGAAATATTTCTCCCTACGGCGCGTAGATCTTCCCTTTGGGAAAATTTTCACCCCTATGCCTGCAGACCCACTATTGGGGAAAATTTTCACCCCAAGGCCCGCTTGCCCATAACTTGATAAATATGAAGAGTTAGGAGGACTTATTTATATCATTCTAAAGGTAATGAAATTACCTATCCAATGAAAATGATTTAGGGAATTTTTGAATGCGTTAAGTTTTAGAAAAATTAAGTTGAATATGTAAGCCTTTTAGAGAATGGGTATGGTGAGGAATTACCGTCTGAACCTAATTGAACTTTCTAACCCTAATTTTTTGGGACCTTGTGACCTCTAATAATTTTTAGTAAGAGAAAAATATATTCTAGTGGATTATAATTGTTCTGGAACCTGTTAGTGACAACTGTTGTCTTAAAACACGGTTGTAGATTCTTTGAAAGAAAAACAAATTCCATAATTTTCGTAACTAATCCTAGGTTGTTCTTGGGTGTCAAGTGGGTTGTTTTAGTGGGTGTTACACTTGGTATCAGAGCAGTGATTCAAAATATTAGGCCATTGGGCACACTAGAAAACATGAGACATGAACCTTAAACCTAACACACTTTTAAATCTAGAAAGCAACTTAGTTTAAAAATAACATATTTTAGTAAACATGGATAATGAATAAAACCTAGAAAGATGGATTAACTCTCACCTTGGATTGTGCAGGAGGTGCAGATAGGACGAGGGTCTTTTCACATAGTCCTAGACTTACCATAACCAGATCTTGTTGTAACAGCCTTCCTACCCCATATTTTGCATAGTCTTTAGGATGTTAATGCCGCTCTACGCAGATGATCAGTAGGAGGACATGCACCCAAACATGATTGAGTCACTTCCATTGAGGATCACACATCACCTCGACATAGTGAGGAGCATGGAGAAAAGAACTTCCATGCAGATTCAGCCAGAGTAGAGTCACCATAGAGGGGATAGGATGACCGAGTTTCAGGACATAGAGAAATACCTAGAGGCCGTCAGCCCATAGCTGAAGATCATATCAGGGAGATCTGGAAGCTTTGACCATCACATTATTTTGGTGACATAGGTGGATTTTAGGAAGAGGCCTGGTTGGTGAGCTAGAGAAGATGCTTCAAGCTTTTTCCTTATTCTAGCAACATGAAAGCTCATGTTGCGATCTATCTACTGAAAGATGGAGTTGGTGTCTGGTGGCAGACAGAGGAGTAGAAGCTCCATGTTGATTATGATATAGTTACCTAGGAGCTCTTTGAGGAGCGTTTCTGGAGTAAATATTTGTCACGAAGGTTCATACAATAGTGGATAGATGAGTTCCATGACCTCCAACAGGGATCTCTTACAGTGGGTGAGTATGAAAGTATATTTCTAGATCTACTCTAGTATTTTGGTTACATGTAGGATGAGTAGGTGCGGATTCACAACTTAATCCAGGGCCTAAATCTATACATTAGAGGTGCAGTGCAGATCCATTGTCTATAGAAATTAGCTAACGCCGTCGAGAAGGCATATATAGTAGACGAGACTCAAGGAAAGACCTAGCAAGCTAGAGATCGAGTCTAGAGTTACATACAACACATGCAGGACAACAAATCGAGGGGGTCAGTTCCTCTTCCTCATGGTGGAAATGGTTTAGCATAGTCATTTTTTAGACCACAACAGCAGTAGCAGTCCCACCCACCTTATAGACCTCCACAGATATTTAATGCATAGAGAGGTCGGAGTATGGGGACTCCTCCTAGGGGTCCCATTAGGAAATAGGGTACTCAAATAGCTCACTCAGCAGACTGTAGTTGGATCATATGGCTCCATACCATAGACCTTCAGAGTACCGGCCAGACCATCGACACAAGGGAGATGATCAGGTGGTTATTTTGGTTGTGGTGTGTTACTAGAGATTTTTTTTAGAGGCTACCCACAGAACCCTAATAACAAGGGTAAGACATAGATCTTAGAGCCTATTGTTGGTGATATGGGATGCATTCATAGGATGTAAGTAGCATTCAAGAACTACTAGGTAGAGCATTCGAGTACAATTATTGAGACTAAAGGTAACGTTGTAGGTATTCCTATCTCCATTTTGTTTGATTCTGGTTCTTTTGATTCTTTTATTGCACCATCTTTAGTAGAGTGATGCAGGCTAGTGGAAGTTAGGTAGGGTCATAGTTGGGATGTTGAGATGACTTCTGGAGCCAAGATCTCTGTAGATTCCTTAGGTAAGGAGTGTGTGGTGGATTTAGGACCTTTCACCACTACCTCATATCTCTGTATCCTTCCTTTGGGCTCCTATGGAGTCATCTTGGGTAAGGATTGGATTTCTAGACACAGGGCTAGGATGGATTATTACCACAAGATTATATCCTGTGCAGATAATTTTGGAGTTGAGTCGGTGATTTCAGGGGTCAAGAGACTCATTTCTATTCACACCATCTCTGCTATGTAGCTTAAGTGGTGTGTGTGATGGGGTTTAGTGGACCTTCACTAGATGATCACCCCATTTTGAGAGATTTTTTAGATGTCCTTTTAGGGGAGCTATCGGGGTTACCATCCCCATGTGAGATTGATTTTCACATGGATCTGGTTCCTAGAGTAGAGCCTATCTCACGAGCACCTTATCAGATGACCACACGAGAGCTTTGTAAGATCAAGTTGGAGCTTGGAGGCCTCCTAGAGAAAGGCCTTATCCATTCTATTGTATCCCCTTGGGGTGCATTAGTGATTTTTGTGAAGAAGAAGGATGGATCCTTGTGGTTGTGTGTTGATTAACACCATCTAAACAAAGTAATGATCAAGAATTGTTATCCCCTTCCGCACATTGATGATTTGTTTGATAAGATGAAGGGAGCCACAAATTTATCTAAGATAGAACATAAGTCAGGTTACCATTAGTTGAGGATTTTGGAGGTGGAGATTTGTAAGACCACCTTCCATACAAGATATGGCCACTATGAGTTTATAGTGGTACCTTTTTGTTTGAAGAATGCCCTGCAGTGTTTACGAGTTTGATGAATGTGGTATTTAGGACTTTATTAGATTGATTTTTGCTCATGTATTCCTTGATGAAATTTTGATTTACTCATGTACGCATGAGGAGCATGAGGGGCACCTTTGTGAGGTTCTTCAGTGTCTTCATGAGCATTAGCTTTACGGGAACCTGAAGAAGTGTGCATTCTTTCAGATGGAGGTGTTGTATTTGGGTCATATCATTTCTGGGGAAGGTATCACTATCGATCCTACAAAGATTAGAGCTATTATGGATTGGATAGCACCTAGTACTGTGACTGAGGTGTGTAGCTTCATGGGATTAGTAAGTTACTACCAGACATTTGTGCAGGACTTCTCTCGGATTGCACACCCCATCACTTCCCTTCAAAGGAAAGGGAAGACGTTTGTTTAGTCAGACACATAAGAGTAAGCCTTCAGTATACTGAAGGAATTTCTCACTACATCACCTACTCTTGTATTGACAGATCCACAGGGTGATTTTTTCATTTGTATGTATGGTTATTTTGAAGGGCTTAGAGGTGTGTTAATGCAGGAGGGTAGAGTAGTGGCTTTTGAATCTCGTAAACTCAAATATTATGAGCTTAATTATCTGACTCATGATCTTGAGCTTGCGGAAGTTTTGCACACTTTTGTTCAATGGAGGCACTTTCTTCTTGGTTGGAGATTCACACTCAAGAAAGATCACCCAAGCCTTTGCCACCTCTTCACGCAGCCTAATCTCAACGCTCGTTAGCGGCATTGGATGGAATTGTTTTGTGAGTATGATATGGATATAGAGCATGTGAAGAGGAAGGAAAATGTGGTGGTAGATGCTCTCAGCAGAAAAATTCATGTGGCTATGGCCACCTCAGTGAGCACAGACTTACAGAATAGGATTCTTCAGCAGCTTCCTCTTGACAGCTTCTACATTGTAGTTTGAGCAGAGATCGATTCTCAGAGACCCCTTGAGGGGAATTTTGATGGTTTCTCACAAGAGGAAGATGGTATTCTCAGGCACAGAGGCCAAATTTATGTTCCTAGAGATGGAGGCTTGAGTTAAGACATTTTGGTGGAGGCACATCATGCACCCTATTCAGCCCATCCTGGGGTGAAGAAGATGCATGCCACCTTCAGATAGTTGTATCATTGGAGAGGAATTCATAGAGATGTTGCCTAGTTCATGTCACGACGTTTATAGTGCTATAAATTAAACGCCAAGCATCAACATCTAGCTGCCTTATCTTTCCTCATTCTGTACAGAAGTGGAAATGGGACACCATTTCAATGGACTTCATTGTTGGGCTACCGATGTTGAGATATCACCACGATGCCATCATGGTCAAAATTGATAAATTGACCAAAGTGTCTCACTTTTCTCCGGTGAAGACAACTTATATAACTAGTGCAATGACACAGGTATATTTAGATGAGATTGTCAAGTTGCACGGGATTCTATAGAAGATTATTTGTGACTATGATCCTTTGTATACTTCTCATTTTTGGACTACCATGCAGCATGCCCTCGGGATGAAGATAAATTTTAGCACATCATATCACCCTAAGATATATGGACAAATGGAGTGGGTTAATCAGATTTTAGAGGACATGCCTAGGATGTACGTCATGGATCAATAGTTTAGATTAGAGGAGTACATGTACTTGGTGGAGTTTGCCTATAATAATAGTTTTCAGATTTCTATAGGCATGGATACTTTTTAGGATTTGTATGGTAGAGAGTGCAGGACACCTCTTAACTGGGATAGGCTAGAAGATAAGGTTTCTCTTGGACTAACTTTGTTGTAGGACATGGAGCCGAAGGTGGTTTTGATCAGACAGAGAGTACAGGAGGCATAGAACAGGCAGAAGAAGTATGTAGATCAGCATAGGACTGACCGTAGTTTTGATGTGAGCATGAAGGTGTTCCTTTGTGTCAGGCAACATAAGATCCCTATCTATTATGGAAAAGGTTCTAAGTTAGCTCCTAGATTTGTGGGTACTTTTGATATCTTGGAGTATATTGGCCCTTTGGCCTACCATTTAGCATTGCCACCTATCTTGTCTCGTGTACATGATCTATTTCATATTTCAGTTCTTAGGAGATATGTTGCAGATCCTTCTCATGTGTTAGATTAGAAATCATTATAGGTGCAGGATCAGGGGAAGGTGATGGTGGAGCTCGTTCGTATCCTAGATCGCAGGACCCTAGGCCTTCGAGGCAGAGAGATTGATCAGGTTTGTGTGTAGTGGGATAGATATGATGAGATTGCAGCTACATAGGAGGATGCTACTTTTCTATGATTTCGGTTTCCACATTTGTTCTAGTGATTTCTAGCAGAAAGTCAAGTCTAAGGGGAGGGGGATGTAGTGCCCACTTCCCTTTGACACCTTTTGATACTAATCATGATATTACTGATCATCTTATGGACATGATTATGGACTTTATTATAGTATGAGGTTAGATTATAGATCATTTATTATTGTTGACTTGATTCATTTATGATGCATGATGATTATTAGAGCAATTTTATATGTTGATGATGATATAATATTTGACATGCTTAAAATATGGATGTTGTTCAAACTTGTGATATTTGGATATTGTGAGTAAACCTAGAAATGGAAATTATTGAATGATGATGTAGTTGTTGATAAAACAATAAATGATATTGCTAGATTTCTTGGATGTTGTTGTGATTCATACATCTAGATGGTTTTAGGAATTATATTTATATTATTTTGGATGTTTTGATATCACCACAAAAACCCACAAGGCCAAAGGAGGTATTTGTGTTTTTGACGTTAAAATATCACAAAAAACATCAAGGGATTAGAGACCAACCACATTGGAATTCTAGATGAATTCAACAAGGTCACCATGGCAACTAGTATTTGTTTGTGCGTGTTAGAGATTCCCATGGGGGTGATAACCTTTAATTATGACCAAGGGGTTTCATGTCCTTTTGTAATTTTGTTCCCTTTTTTTATGTTTGCATGCATTTATTTTGTGTTGCTATTAGCCCTTTCACTATACATTATATGGTGTGGAATATTATGAGTAATCATGTTGTTAAGTTAATTAATTAAAATATGTCATATGAAAGTACTTAATAGAGTTGTTGGCCTTGAAGTAAAGTGTTGTAAGAGATGTGTAAGTTAACTTTTGAGTCTGAAATGCTCCACCTTCTTGGAAATTCAAAATTGTCCTTAGAGGCTGATTTTGGAGGCTTGTGGGACAAGTTAAACTTGTCCCATACATCTTAAATTTAATTACCAACCATACCTATGGTTAGAGAGTTGAGATTAGAATTTTATAATGCTTTTTGAGAAGGAAAATTGTAGGTTTTAATTGTACTTCCTTATTTGATTTAATTTCAGTCCTTTGGGGTGTGGGTTGGGTTTGAGTGTGTAACTAAATTGTCATATTTTTTTCACCAACCTATTTACTATGCATTGGAGAATGAAGTTGAATTTTGGGTTGGGGTTGAAGATGTGGGATGTGACATCCTACATGAATCTACCTCATCCTCTTCCCTTCCCTCTTCTATAAAACTCGATTGGCTTGTCTTATTTTGGGGTTGCTTCATTTTTGGAGACTTGATTCTTGGGAAAATTCCTTGTTGTTTTGGGAGCTCTTGCTTTGAAGAAGTTTTTTTTGGAAGATTGTTGTATGCTTGTGCTTGGCTGTTTTGGATTTTTCTTGCATTGGGATAAAGCTTGTTGTTTTGGAACTTCGAACAACTCCATCATCGATATGTAGGAGCTTTGATCTTGAAACGCTCTTCTTTTATAAATGTAAATGTTAATGTGTGAATGTTTTGGCATGTTTGTGGGTTGTTGGGTAGATGGCCTAGGAATGGTGTACGCGAAGACTATAGGGTTATTTGGTTGGAGGCACAAGTGTGTTTTAGGGAGGTATAAGGTTGGAGGGAGTTGGGATTTGGGTTCCACCCTACAAAGAAATAGCCATTTATTTACTCTCTATAGGGTGCCATAAGAACTTGGGGAGGCATAAGAAAATGTGAGGAATAAGGGGTACTTATGGGAGGCATAAGGGCGTGTCAGGGATTTGAAATGTATACATATATATATTCAGGTAGTTTCTCCTCAGGTGTTCATTCCCATTTCCCCTTTGGGAGGCATAAGTATCATCCCCCATAGTGTCTTGTTCCTTTGGATTGGTAATGAAGACTCAATAATGTTTTTCATACTTTAATGTAGTTATAAACTACATCTAGTTTTGAACTTTGTTTTTTTTATTGTGAAAATGTTGCTTGTGTGTTTTTGGTAGCTTGTTGTTGCCATGAGCTAGAGAACATATTTTATTGAATTGTGGTTGGGGCTTGGGGGCCAATGAAAAAGGAATACTTCTCCTCTTCATTGTATGTCTTGGTTGGGTGGAGAGCGTTGTCCCTCCCCTATTCTAGTTGTGATCAAATTGGAAGAATGAGAAATCTATATGTTGATGTTCTGGAGCTGAGATAAAAACAGTTTGATAGTCCCTCATGAAATGAAATCTTATTGTAGCTCCTTTCCCACTTGAAGTGGATGTTTTGTGTATTAATTGTAATGGAAGTGGTTTGTCTTGTCCATATACTATTATTCCATTGAAAATATGTGTTTATCATGCACTATGAAATACGTGTTTGGACAGTGGAAAAGTGAAATACGTGAGAAGAAAATGTATTATTCTGCCATGTATATAATATATGATTTTTGGAAAGAATAAAAGAAGGAAGTTGTAAAGTTTTCTTTTGGAATACATAAAGGATTGCATAACCTTCCTCAAATTGTATCATTGTATTGAATTTAATCATCTAGATGTGAGTTGTAATCTTTGTTTCAAAGGAAGAAGTGCGTATAATGGAAGTGTAATACTTTGTATTTTAAAATATGTCAAAAATTTGAAATCAGAGATGTATTTTAGTTTTGAATAGTTGAATTGAATTAACAAAATGTATTAGATTAGGATTGGAACACATTATAATATTTGGAAGAAGAAAATGGCAATTATTTATTCCAAAATGCAGAGACCAAACCTGCCACAATGAAATAACAAACCGAACAATTAAATGAAGTAGTTTTCCCTTAATGAATCTAACTAGAAAAAAATACTTAAAGGAAATCTTTCAAAACCAAGCAAAATTGAGTTCAAAGATTTCACAGTCGTTTGCTATCAAAATTGTAAAATTTCAAATTGGAATTCAATTAGATAGATCTACCTTACAAACTTATCCTAAATCCACCTAAGAACAATTATCCATGTCTATTTGACATGTTGAGAGAGGGACAAGAACAAATTTATCAAATTTAACAAGGTCATTTCTTACAGTTTGCACGATAAAATCTTACAGAACTTTTTCATGAAATTTACCCCTCAAAATTTATCAAAATAAAAACTAAATGATTCCTGAGTAAAGAGGACATCAAGGGCTTTTCATAAAGTCCTCGTTTTCCCAAAAATGAGATCTTTAAAAAAATTTATGGCCTTTTGAAATTTTTCTTCACTTGCCATAAAAAAAAACTGGGAAAAAATTCCTTGGCGGGCTCGCGATCCTGAATTTTTCCCTTAGAGCTCCGGAAAATTTTTGGGAAATCTTTCAAAATTTTCCCCGCTGGCCTAGATAGCCAATCATAGGCTGCCATGTAGCACCAAGAGGTGTCAGTGGAGGGGTGGATCCCTTTTTAACTTAGCACTTCCAGAAATTTTAGAGAAAATTTTCCTAATTTTTCCCAACACACCGCTGGCCCACAACCAATCAGAGGTTACCATGTGGCACAATGAGGCGACGGCAGAGGAGCATGTTCCTTTTTTCTTTTGGCATTTTGAAAAATTTTGGGAAATTTTTTTAATGTCTCCCCGCTGGCCCACAAAAAATTAGGAGCTGCCACGTTGCTTCACGAGGTGCCGGCAGAGGTATGGGTAGATATTACCCTCTTTTCCCTTCGAGGTGTTAAACAAATTTTCTCCCCACTACCCCACTCTCTTTACATTGGCTTAGGTGATGCCATGTGTCCCTTGTTGACTCATGGGATTCCAAGTACAAAGTGGGATTCTCGACCCATGTGAGAAATTTTGCAAAATTTTCTAGCCATCCCACTTTCCCCCGCCCTGGCTTAGGAGGTGCCACATGTCCCTTATGGACTTGCAGACCCGCGGGAATGCCAGCGCAAAGGGTGTTTTTTTCCCTACATGGAAAATTTTCCAAAAGTCTCCCATGACCCCGCTGACCTGACTACTCCTTCAGGTTAGTTTTCTCCCCGTAGCCCGCAAACCCACCCTTGGAGAAAATTTTCACCCCTAGGCCCGCAGGCCTGCTCTTGGGTAAAATTTTCACCCCAAGGTCCGCTGGCCCATAACTTGAGAAATATGAGGAGTTAGGAGGACTTCTTTATATCATTGGAAAGGTGAGGAAATTACCTATCCAATGAGAATAATTTATGAAATTTTTGAATACATTAATCTTGAGAAAAATAAATTTGAATCTTTAATCATGTTAGAGAATGGGTATGGTGAGGAATTACCCTTTGAACCTAATTGAACTTTTTAACCCTAATTACTTGGTACCTTGTGACCTCTAATAATTTTTAATAATAGAAAATCATATTCTAGTGGATTAGAATTATTTTGGAACCTGTTAGTGACAACTAACATCTTAAAACCCGGTTGTAGATTATTTTAAACAAAAAAGTTATTCCATAATTTTCCTAACTAATCCTAGGTTATTCTTGGGTCTCAAGTGAGTTATTTTAGTGGGTGTTACATCTCTAATCTACTTTCCACAACCTACACTAATATAGGAAAAAATATCTGTCCTAATCTATCTTTCCAAAGGACCAAGGAGAGAGAGTGCAAGAAACAAAACCTACAATAAAGCGGTGATAAACGAAAAAAGGAGGGTATGATAATAGTTTTTCAATGTGTGAAAATAGAGGCAAATTGCATACTAAAAGGAGTGAAAACAGGTCTTCATAGTTTAAAAAATGCATTCACAACAATATCTCATATACACACAATGATAATTAATCCTCGCAAGAGAAAAAAATAGACACAATACATTTGTAATGAGTTTGAAAGGGGAAGAATGAGGAAAACAAGTACAATAGGGGAAGATACATCCACAAACTTGCATTTACTGCTTCATTGATATGCATAGTTAAGTCTATTATAAAATGAGGCCCTGGATCACCATACAAGGAGTCCACTACAAGGTCCTACAACACATTGGCTTCACAAAACCAATTTGACAGTGTTTTGCTACTTAAAACTATCTCTTCATTTACAATGATATAAAAACTCCAATTTATAGAATTCTGAAAGGAGAGAGAGGGAGAAATGAAAATCATGAAATATGACTTCCCATAACTTGTAAGATGTTATAAATGGTGTGAAATTATGGCATGTTTCTTTAAAAAGGATCCCCATGCTGTCCCATTACTTACAGTAGTGAAGATTGTCTACCCATGCTTCATTAAATGTTCTCCCAACCACCAATAAAATCAGTGTTTTGAACTGGGAAAATTTTCTACAAAATCAACATCAAGTATTTATCAAATTCTGAATTTCTTAATTTATGTGTATTGGTCTCAGATCCATGATTCCAATAGTACCACTCTTATGTGATTCCGTTGAGAAATGCAAAAGATATGGTAATATGAGTGTAGGCACCTATTTTTAGTTTACGAGGGATTTCTTATATTTTATGGGAATGAGCATTTAATTTATTGGAGATGGAGATGTTTCTTGTATTTTCACATATCTACCCTCATTAAAATTAAGAAATATAGTTTTGTGGTGTATAGGACGTCGTGCCCTTTCTAAAAAGTCATATTTTGTGAAAATCGGAGCTCGAGATCAAAACTTATGAGTTTTTGAAGTTCCAGGGGTCTGGCATTGAGTTTTCATTTGTGTTGCTGCTATTGTGGGTTTTTAAGGAAATCATGTCCTGGTGGCACTTGAATCGTCTAGGCATCTTTCTTCGGCATCTCCCAATTCGTACTTCTTTATCCTACGCGTCTGCCGTTGACTAGGACAAGTGGGGTTGTTGACTCCCACCATATCCGCAATAAATTAGCTACAGAATTTTTGGGTCCCACGCATAATTCTGTCTGAACTACCCATGGACCGTGCTGGAAAAAATCTTCAACCTTTTTCATAATGAACTGCATTGTGGTTATTTAAGATTTTCGGGGCCCGACTGTCTCAGACACTTTTTTCTACTTTTTCCACACTTCAATGCATCCCTAGCATTTCAGCCCCGAACTTGGTACGAAAAAACATGGTATAACCTACATTGGTTCCAACCACAATCCCCAGACTAGCAATGCATTAAAATAAACCCTTGTCTTCATTTTTTCAGAATTTTGCAAATTTTTACTAACTTCTTGGATTAATTTTGGATAGGGAAGTTAGAGGAAAAAAAAGAGGTACCCAAAAATCAAAAAATTTGGCCCTTCACCATTTTTTCCTTTCTCGAACCTGAGGGAATTTGTGTAAATTATCCAAAATTACACTAGGGGGTGAAGTTTGGATAACAATTTTGCGACTTAATGGGTTTATCTTCCCGCTAGATGAAGTGTTCAATGGCCTTGAAATATACATTGGGCATGGAGTCTTCCTAGTAATCTCAAATATGATATGGAACTTGAAGACCTACATCCTTAAGTCATTGGAACACTTCTTCTGAACTTGGAACTTCCCTCCACTACTTCTACTGTCATCTTTTGTAATAAAATCTTAAATTCAAGTTTTTTGAGATTAGAAAATTACATGAAACATCAATTTCACACATTCCTGCAACTATAATCCACGAGGCTGAATGATTAGTTCCTATGAATGTTTCCTCAACATCTGATTTTAGTTGCTCTACATTTATTTGAATTTTAAATCTACAACTATTGTAAGCAACTTATGAGCTTCCAACTACAGCAGTCCCTCTTTCCTGAAGCGTGATGAAATCTATAAAAAGCATACGCTAGAAGCAATAGAGCATGTGCACCAAAACTTAGGGAAATGAAACCTATTCTAACAAAAATAACAATGTGTGGAAGAACTTAAAGAGGAATTGGAAATTCTACACTAATATGTACAAGGGTAAGACCTTCTTCCTTCTATTAACAAAGTTTGAGATACATTACATTTACTAGAATCTTCAATTCTTCACCATCAAACTTAGCTAGCCAGAAGGAATTGTTACCTTTGCATTGAGTGAGCATATATGGACCACTCCATATGAATCTAACTTAGAATGCATTCCTACCTTTTCACGATCAGTGTTCCAGTTCAGTACCAAGTTTCCTGCTTGGATAGTCCTTGCTTTATCTTTCTTGTCAAATCTCTTATTGATCAATGCTTGATCCTTCTCCATCATCTACATTGCATGTTCTCTTGCTTCTTCTAATTCCATAAGATCTACATACCTAATTTCCATAGGCTCAAAATAATCTAGTTCTAACTATTTCATGAGTTCTAATGCCATAAATTCAAGTGATATAGGCAACACTGCTTCCTTTCTGTATACAAGATTGTATGGAGAGCTACCTGTAGACCTCTTGGGTTTGATCCTATCATCCCATAGAGCTGATTTGAGATTTTTGTGCCAAGTTCTCTGATTCTCATCAAGAGTCATTTTGATGATTCTTAGTAAGTTTTTGTTTTTGGACTCTACTTGGCCATTACCCCGAGGGTAATAGTTTGAAGAGGTGCTGAGGTATATACCTTTCCTAACATCACATTCAGTGATTTTGGTGCCAAGGAATGACAATTTTTTATCTGATATGATATTGGTAGGGACACCAAATCTCATGACTATCCCTTCATAGAAATCCAAGATGCAAGATTCGTTTGCCTCTTTGAGTGCCACTGCTTCAGTCCACTTATTGAAATAGTCTGTTGACATAAGTATCCACTTGTGGCCTTGATTTGAATTCAAACTTATTACTCTCATGAATTCCTTTCCCCATTGCATGAATTTTTGATCCATTGAAATTAGACGAAGGGACAACGCTACTAACCTTTCCTTCACTATGAAGAATGCACATTTCTTGCATATTTTGATCCATGAGTAGCAATCATTAAAGATTTTAATCCAATAGTAACCAGTCTTCATGATTTTTAGAGTTGTTACTTGTGGAGAAAAGTGTCCTCCTGCTTCCCCGTCATTGAATTCATTTAATATATTCTCAACTTGACTTGTTGGGACTCACCTTAATAACACCACGTTTACATCTTTCTTGAATAGGAAGCCATCAATAAGAACATATGGGATGGACTGTAATCTGAAATATCTTCACTTAGATTTATTCCACTCTAGAGGACACAAACCTATTTGGAGATAATATACCAAGTATTGAGTCAAACATGGAATGGGTGCATCGTCTGCTAGTTTTTCTTGATCATTTTGCAGTATCAAGACATCCTCTTCTTCACCTTTTGACACACCATATTGTTTGGAAGCGATATGCTCACACAAACCTTTTCTATGAACCAACTTGGTCACTTTGATTTCAATGTCGTATTCCATTACCCGAGTGATCCAACATGCTGTCTTCTCATTCAAATATTTGTTTAGGAGAAATTCCTTGACACTAACATGAGACAATAGCAGTTGAATCTTATTGTTTGAGACCAATTTTCTGAACTTCTTCAGACTTCTAATGACAACAAGGACATGATTTTTAATGAAATAGTACTTCACGTCATAATATTCCAGGTTTTGACCTAATAATTCTATGGATTGTTCCGAACCTTCTCTATTCAGATGTACTAAGATAACTAAGATTGTGTCCAGTCCTCCAAAAGCATACAACATGAAGTCCTTTGAAAATTATGGGTTGATAAGATTTGGAGCTTGTGATATTGCATATTTGAATGAAATTCTCTTCTTTAACATTGTCATTAAAGGCTTCGCAAGAGTGGCAAAGTAATGAACAAATATGCAAACAAATTTTATCCTTCCCATGAAGCTTTGGAGAGATTTCTTGTGTTGTGGGAATGGAAGTGTTCAAATGGCTTCAACTCTTTCACGATCAATTCTTAAGCCTTCCCTTGAAACAATGTGGCCCACCAATTTCCCTTCATGTGCCAAAACTACACACTTTTTTGGATTGAATGACACTCTAAATCTTCTATACCTTTGAAATACTTGCCTTAGGTGAAATAGGTGGTCTGGTGTATTTTTTGAGAACACAATGATATCATTATAGATATAGTAGTGCTATCTTGTTGATTAAGCCTTTAAATGCCATATCCATATCTTGTTGAACTATTGCTCTGGCATTGGATAGTCCAAATGGAATTTTCTTATAAGAATATGTGCCCCATTTTATAGTGAAGGATTTTTTGAACTGACCATCCTCTTTCACCATTATTTGATAATATCTTGAGTAGCCATATAGTGATGAAAACCTTTTGGAACCAGCTACAACCTGCAAGATTTTTTCCATTGATGGAAGTGGATAATGATCTTTTAACGAAGCTCTATTTAGATCACGTAAGTTTACACACAATCTAATTTATCTGTTTCTCTTTCTCATCAATATGAATTTTGTAACCCAACTTAAATATTTGATAGGAAATATGATGCCCACCTTGATTAGCTTGTTCAAATATTTTCTCATGAGAGGTTGAATGTGGGGATTCACCAACCTTTGTTTTTGTTTGATAGGCTTGGATTATGGATCTAGCTTAATAGTATGTTGTGCTAACTTTGGGTTGAAACCTCTTAAATGCTTATAATTACAGGAGAAGACATCTAGGAATTCTTGACAAAGTCGAACAAATTCATATTTTTCTTGTGGGGTACTTACTTTACCAATTTGTAATGTCTTATTTTTAGGAAAAATAAAGTATTTTGTGTGAAATGGTTTGGATATTTGAATATTAGGAATATAATATTCAAATATATTATTTAGTGTGCATTATGAGTTGTAAAGACAACTCATAATGATAAGTGAGGTTGAGTGATTTAAGGGATTGAGAGTGCTATCAAAGATAAGCTTTGACTCCTTCAATTAAGGATCAAGTTATTGTATTTATATCATCCTGAATGAATGAATAAGAGATTCGGGAGTTATTTTTAATTAAAAATAAAAATAAAAAAAATTGCCTCACTTTTCAAAAATTGGACGCATTTTCACTTGTGCGCAACATCCATAGTGAGGGGGTGCATTATCGGTTGAAACCGATACCGAAATTGTAAAAATGGGCCTTAACGACACATATGATAACTAAGTAGTGAGAAGATGGAGGCTGGAGGAAAAGGAGGCAGGAGGGCACATAGCGACCTCTCCTCAGGCACCATCGACTAGGCCGTGAAACTGAATTGGTGGCCAAGTTTTTTCTGTTGAGTGTCTGCTTTTAGGGTGCATTTTTTAGAATAAGAACAAATGATTGTTTAAAAGTAATGTATAAACATTCTTGAATGTAACTCCTGATGTAATGAAATAGGTGAACAAAAGTACCACAGTAAGACAGTTCATGGATCTTGAAAAGGTTTGTGGAAGATCCAGAAAACCACACGAGGTGGATAGGTGATGGATCTGTTACACGTCAAGGTTTGTGGTAAACCTGTAAAACCATAGAAGGTTGAGCATTTCTCCCTTCATTAGTATCAAGGTCATGAGTCACAGAGTTTGACATGCTCCATAGAGGAGAGCATACTGCAGATAAGAGTGTGTATGTTTTTTCCATGTTCACACTAAGGGGGTGAATGTTAGGAATAACTTGTTATTGTGAACATTAGATATTTATATATTTATGTGTGTGTAAATATATATATTATATATTGTGTGAGTAAATAATGTAAGTGAGTTGTAACTCATGTAGATAAGAGTTGTTGAGATATGTTGAGTGATTAGTGGATCTTGAGATATTCTAGGGAGTAGTTTGAGATTGAAGTTGACTCAAAGAGGATATTCAAGATTTGACCAACTCTTCTTGGTTTGCATTATAGAGTCCAACACCTCTAATGAAATAAAGTGAAACTTAATCGACTCTTGCTATAGAAATTTAAGTGACCTTATCTGTTTTCATAAAACCTAAAAAATTAAAATGAAATTACTAATACTCTAAATGACTTAACAACTCACAATATTTTCACAAGTCGTGGAAGTATCACATTTTGGCACGAACCACTTATATATTCGCCTTATATTGATAGCACGTATTACAAATGCATGTAATGACTACTGTCCCAAGGTGGAAATCCGATGCCAATGCAACTTGAAAATATTTCACTAAATCTGAGTCGAAGGTCGTTTCCCACTGAGATGGTGACTAAAATAGCAATGAAGGTCTGAGCTTGCGGATCCAAAGCGGTGCCACCATTGTAATGCAGTTATATCTCTTGAGCGTTTGGAAAAACTAAGTCGCATTCAAAGAGACTTTATCATTGGCAGAATGATAAAATAATCTTGTGGATAGATAAGAAAAGGACGAACATCTTTGTATTAGAAAACTATATCCTTTCTCTTTTCTTTTTCTAAAATTTCGAGCCGTAATATAGCTAGGGTAGATGCAACAGATAATATAACAAGCTTAAATGTACTGCAGATCTAGATACATGTATCTGATGTAAATCCTTTCTCTGTGCTCTCGGATTTAGCAAATAATAATGCAAGATAGCATCCACCTGTATTCATTTGCAGATCCTCACATAAAAGGTAACAGGTTTCTGAAGGTGCAAGAAAGAACACACCAATCTTGATTACAGAAAATATCTTATTAGAATACAATAGATGTTTGCATCCCACAATAGCGATTGCCCTATTTTCATAGATCCATACTTGAAATGGCAGGCTTCAACAATTGAGTGCAGATCTGAATGACACTCATATTTGAACACGATCTGCTCTGATACCAATGTTCTAAAATGCAGGAGTTTTAATAAGAAATAACACCAGAATAATTAAAAACAACACATCATTATTGATTCATACGAGATATTTTATTATAGAAGGGAGATTACAATATATAGAAGATTGATCTCCTTAATATAAGGAGTCAACTTGAATCTCAAACTACTCCCTAGAGTATCTCAAGATCCACTAATCACTCAACATATCTCAACAACTCTTATCTACGTGAGTTACAACTCACTTACATTATTTACTCACACAATATATAATATATATATTTGCACACACACAAATATATAAATATCTAATGTTCACAATAACAAGTTATTCCTAACATCACCGACCTTTGTTTTTGTCTGATAGGCTTGAATTATGGATCTAGCTTAATAGTATGTTGTGCTAACTTTGGGTTGAAACCTCTTAAATCCTTATAATTCCAAGAGAAGACATCTAGGAATTCTTGACAAAGTTGAACAAATTCATATTTTTCTTGTGGGGTACTTATTTTGCCAATTTGTAATGTCTTGCCTTCATCTACTTAAATGTGCTCCGAAATCTTCACCCTTTACCTAAATGTTTGATTTCTCCTTCTGGAACTTATCATTTGGGTTGAAGATTGATTACAAAGTTAAAAATCCTTTTGGTAATTTGTTAGTCCTCATCTGCACCATTTGGTCACCGTACTTCTGCTCCAACTTGTCTTGTTTTCTAGCAGAGAACTCAGCTTCTTCTTGTAGAAAATTGACAATTTTCTGATCATTTTCGAAGACTTGCCAACTTGTGTTGTTATCTGGCACAACTGGTCTTACAACCAATTTGATATGAGGTCGGTATTTATCACTTTTTATACTTTCCACAACATCAAATGCTACACCAATTGCTGCCAGTCTGTCCTTTGCTTCATTCTTCTTTGTTGGGATGGAATTGATGCTAAGAGATTCAAAATCTTCAATGAGATACCATACCTGATTTTTGTATTTCTTCAACAGATCGTTCTAGGCAGCATTTTTTCCTTTGACTTGGTTCACTATTTACTTACTATCTCGAAAGACTTCTAATTTCTTAATCCCTCACTTTCTTTCCCAATGCAATCCATGAATTAAAGCTTGATACTCAATCGTGTTCTTTGAGTAAGAAAACTTGAAACAAAAGGCTGAGTAATGGTTTTTACCTTTTGGTGAAATGAGCATAGCTCCCCCTCTTTCACCTTTTATACTCCTTGAGGCATCAAAGAATAAAATTACATACTGCATTATCATCTTTGTGATATGGCTCGGTAATGCTAGGGAGAGGTTGATTCTAATCATGCAAACAATAGACTCCTAATTCAACTTCTTCCTTTTCCTTGTATGGGTTAAAATACTATTTCTTGTTTGTCCACTCATCAAGAGATAAGTATGGAATGCTTTCTATCTTAGTATCTACTTCATGAGTGCTTGGATAATCCTCTTGATCAAATGTTGAACAATTTGCATTGATTGGAAATGGTACATGAGGCTCTATGTGGAAGTTTGAAATAGTCTCAGATCTGATTATAGCCATATCTCCATACCTTATTCTGAATAACATATGTGGCCAAATAGTAGTGAAATATCCTCTAATTTTAGTGGTGAAGTCTCTTGATAAACAAAATGCAAAGAGTGGTGGTAAGTCTATGACTGATACATCTTATAACATGGTTACATTAGGACATGCATGCAATGTGAGGATAAAATATTTGATTAATCCAACTATTGTTACCATTTTCCCATCCAATTGCACCACACCATTAGAAATGACTTCATATTGAAGACCCAATAGATAAACTATTTTTTTTGGCATGACAAAGCTACTTGTTCCCAAATAAATCATGCACCAACCTATCTCTTATGATCAATGAGATATAGAATTGTGGGGGATTCAAATTTTTACCTTGGTAACCTCATTGATTTCCTCTTTGCTAATCTGTATTGGTAATCACATTTTCTGGATGATTGGGTGATTGATTTTATGTTGACCAATTTGCCATAGCAGCTTGCAATAGGTCTCTTTGTCCTATGATAGCTAACGACTCCCACATTGAGATGTTTACATTTGTTTTCTTCATTTTCTCACTAATGTTGAAGGAGATGAGCTATCTTTATATTTTCCCTTTCCTTACACATTCTTCTCTTGTACATGGCTTTTTACAACCGACTCTTGAGCTGGTCTAGAAGGTGGCTCCGGTTGAACTTGCACACTTGGAGTTGTAATTTGATTACCAATTCCTTGTTGAGTGATAGAGGGCTATGGATCATTTTGATTGGATGACTGTCCCTCTCCAATATTTCTTTTCTTCGACCATGTATTTCCTACTAAAATTTGAGAATGGAATTGATTTATACAAAAAAAATCTTGATCTTGCCAATTAACAAGTGTGGTTTAACTTGGAGGTGCATCTTGCAAAATTGCTTCCTATTGCTGATTTCTTTCTTGTGCTCTCTCTTGTTCCACACCCATTGTTGTCACCATAAGGGCTTGATTTAAAGCACCGGTGAAATGCATCAAATATTTATGAGGTTGATTGCATTGGAAGCACTATTCATATTCTTGAGCCATGTTATTTCAAACTAGAACTAGGGCTCTAGATGTGGATGGAACATTAGGATTTTAGGGGTAGATTGTCGTATTAGTGGGATGTTTGACTTGATTATGATTTTTAGTTTGAACGGGTGGCCTATTAGGCTGATATGAATGTCTATTGGGTTAGGTTTGAGGCTTATACAACCTAGAATTTTGAGCTTATTGCCTCTTAAGTTTCACCAACTTATTACGCAAGTTTTACAACTACTTTATGACTTCTTGGATCTCACTTGAGGTACTCAAAGATGAGGTAGAAGCTTCGGTTGAACTCTAATTTCTTAGAGTAGGAATGGGAGATAATTTAGGTGCTTTACTAGTTCTTAGAGATCATTTTTTCTGGATAGAGAGGCATAGGTGGCACAGATACAAGTTTACCAAATTGAATTAAGCAATTATTAGCTCTAATAGAAATGTTATATGCCACGGGTAAAGTTATACCTCCCATGGATTGAATCATCATGGAAATATAAGAATGTAAATATATAAGGAAGTATAGGAAAGCACCTTCATTTGATGGTCTCACAGCCAACAGAATCCTCTCCCACATCTATTGGAATCTTAATTTGAAATTGGTCATTTGATCATTAGGGGCCCTCTTAATAGTTGTCAATTGTTATAATAAGGAAAAATAATCTCCCTTTTCCCCAAACTGGTTATGAAGAGCTGTCCATAAAGGGTCCCAATTCTGTATAGACCTTGATGTTAGACTTTTGAACCATTGCAAAGGTTTACCTTTAAAGGAAGATTCCAATAACTTAAAAATAATTTCCAACTCAACAATCTCTTGAATTACATAGAAATTTGCATTGTCATGGATATGGTCAATCAGAGTTGTTTGGTTCTCTTGAGTGAAATATGGAATGTTCTTCAATGGTGCAACTAGAACTAGATTTTGTGCATTGAGAGTGAGTGGGTTGCTGCCAGTGAAGTTAACACAGGGATTGGGTTGCACCATCCTTATTAGTCAAAAAACTCTAGTTGATTAAATGAATGAACAACTAAGTGGAGGTGTTGATAAGGTTCTATTCAGTGGAGATGGAGACCTTTGAGCTCCTCTCCCCCTTCTTGCTCTATCTAGGGATAAGTGTAGATAGAAAAATAGTCCTTCTTCTCTAGTTCTTGACCTTGTTTGGATTCTTCTCATGAATTTGACAAGTTTGGACTACTGAAACTAGTGGATTTTTCCCATTTGGAATCACCAGACGTGAAATTCAAAGGTTCTTAAAAGATGGAAACTTATAACAAATTGCACGTTAATATTTTTGTAATTAAAATTTAGACTTCTTCTTTCCAACCGGGTGTACAAGAATTGTTATCTCCAAATCACAACACCCTTCAACTTGCAAAAGTGTGTGCGCTTAAGCTTACGATGTCACTAGATAAAATGAGTACTATCTCCAAGTGGTGGGACTTGCTACTTGAGATAGACCTCCAGAGAAAGATGGTTCTTGCTCCTAACCTATTTTCCACAATATAATATAATACAAGAAGAACTATTTGTCCTAATTTATCTTTCCGAGGGAACAGGGAGAGAGAGTACATGAAAAAAAACCTACACTAAAGTGGTGACACACTAGAAAAGGCGGGTATGAGAATATTTTTCCAATATGTGAAAATAGAGGTAAAGTGCATAATAAAAAGGGCGATAACAGTTCTCCACTTTCTAGAAAATGCATTCACAACAATATCTCATACACACACAAAGATAATGAATCCTTTTAAGAGAATAAAATAGACACAATACATTTGAAATTAGTTTGAAATGGAAAGAAGAATGCAAACAAACACAACAAGGAAATATACATCCACAAACTTGCATTTATTGCTTCATTGATATGCACATTTCAATCTATTACAAAATGATGTCATAGATCATCATCCAAGGAGTCCACTACAAGGTCCTGTAACACATTGGTTTCATAAAACCAATTTGACAAAGTTTTTCTACTTAAAACTATTCCCCCCTTTACAATGAGCCCAACACTACAATTTATAGAATTCTGAAAGGAAAGAGAGAGGGAGAAATGAAAATCCCAAAATCTGACTTCCCACCACTTGCAATATGTCATAAATGGATTGAAATTATGGTATGTTTCTTGTAAAAGGCTCCCCATGTTGTCCCATTACTTGCAGTAGTGAAGAATGTCTTCCCATGCTTTGCTAAATGTTCTCCCAACCACCAATAAAATCATTTTTCTAAATTGGGCACATTATTTACAAAATCACCATAATTTCTTCATCAAATTATAAATTTCTTGATTGATGTGTGTTGGGCTCAAATCCATGATTCCATTGGTACAAATTTCATGTGATTCTATTCAGAAATGCAAAATTTTTTTACAATTTTAGTGTAGGCAGTTTTTTTGAGTTTACGAGGGATTACTTGTATTTTACAAGAATGAGCATTTAATTTATTAGACTGGACATGTTTCTTTTTTTTTCGCATGTCTACCCTCATTAAAATTAGTAAATTCATTTTTGTGGTATAGAGGACATTGTGCCCTTTCTGAAAAGTCATTTTTTTTTAAATCAGAGCTCTGGGTCAAAAGTTATGATTGTTTGATGTTCGGGGGGTCGTGTGTTGACTTTTACTTTGTATTGTGGCTATTGCAGTTTTTTGGGGAACTCATGTAAATGTGGCACTCCAACTGTCTGAGACTCTTTCTTCCGCATTGCCCGATTCAGGATTTTCTATCCCGTGCGTCTGCCATTGACCGAGCCAGGTGGGTCGTTGACTCTCGCCATATCCACAATACATTAGCTGTGGGATTTCTAGGTCTAACACGTAACTCTGTCCCAATTATACCATGGAATATGTGGGAAAAAATCTTCCTCCTTTTCTGCAATGAATTTCACTATGACTATTTTTGCTTTTCGGAACCCAACTGTCCCGAATTTTTTTTTCCACTTTTACCTCATTTCACTACTTCCTTACTACTTTGGACCAAAACATGGTATGATGAACCCTAGTACAACTTGCATTGCTTCTATTCACAATCCCCAGACCTGCAATGCACTAAATCAAGCCCTTGTCTTCATTTTTTCATATTTTTGCAAAATTTTAGTAATTTTCTTGGAATTTTTTTGGACAAGGAAGTTAGAGGAAAGCAAAGATGTACCCAAAAATCCAATTTTTTTTCCCTTCACCATTTTATCCTTGTTCCATCCTAAAGGAATTTGTGCAAGTTATTAAAAATTAACCTGGGGTGAATTTTGGATAACATTGATTTTTTAAAGATTATTGTGGAGTTCAAAAAATAAAGTGGATATAATTAGAGGATTTTTAGGATCATGTAATTTTTTTAGAGGTATTTAAATATTAAGTGTAGAAAATCCCAAAACAAAACATATTTAGTTTTCAAAGAGGAAATTAAACCCAAATTTTTGTTCACTGTTTGAAAATTAAATATTCAGGTGTGATGCGATTTGGAAATCATTGAATATACTAGACAAATTCATTCAAGTTTATGAAAATCCAATGGATAGACACCCAAATTTGAAATGACATCCTGTTTGTTAAAATTCTTACAACTATTGTGCATGAAATTTTACTTGTTGCTCAAGTGCCTCAAGCTTTTCCCAGAATATTGATAATGGTAATATTCGCTATGTACAGAGAGATTGGTCTGTGTTCAATTTGTAATAAATGGTATGGTACCTATTCCTAGGGTAAATATTAACCCAAATATGCAACTTTTGCTTTATGTTTTAACAATGTCTTATTTTGGCTTATAGCAAGAAATGCATGCATTGTGTGCAATGGATTCTTTATGAGACAAAGAGGAGCAAAGTATTTTTAAGGAAGATCGGGTTAAATTTTTAGATGCACATGGGATTGAAGAGATGTGGGCTAAAACCCATTTTTAGAAAGTGCCAAGGCTCCTGTGGTTGTCAATAAGAATATCTTGGAAAATTAGTAGCATCGTCCATATGAGCGTTTGAGTTTCTACATGTACTTGATGTCCAGTTCATTAGGAACACATTTATAGATAGATAATTCTTTCATCTTGCTATCAGGAAGAATGTAATTAGAAACCAAAATGAATTCAAAAAAACTAAATTCAGTGCAAAAACCTCAAGAATGTTATTGAGATGATTTTTTACTAAAATTTCTTGAATTCCAGATGATTGAAATCCTCTTTAGTTTCCTACTCAAATCAAGACATTGATATACTTTAGGACCTTGAGAAGTAGTAGAGGTTTTGGCCATATTACCACTAAACATGAGGGTTCCTCGTTGTAGCATCAACTCAAAGTTTGTAGATTTGATCATGGCATGAAGAAATCTATATTTATTGTTGATACCTAGGTCTCAGATATTCCAGAAGACATTTTACATATTGGGAAAGAATATTTCTAAAAATTTCTAGGAAACAACAATTGAAGCAAGAGAAAAAACTCTCCATTACTTATTTTCAAGTATGGTTGTGAGGAGGCTGATCTACTTTTGCAACCCCTTTTATCCTCGGAGTCAAGAATAACAAATGATCTGCATAGGCCTTGTTTGATTGTCCATGTAGCAATGAACAAGAAAAATTGTTTCTTAGTAACGTTAATTATATTATATCGATGACATTGTCAAATTACATTGTTTGCATATGGAAATGGTGAAATAAAAATAGGTAGTTTGTAAATAGTTAGACAAAATCTTCTTGTTTCATACACAGGGAAGCCAAAATGAAGAACTAGTCTTATTCTTGTAAATTTTGAAATAAGAAGAGAAACACACACAATTTTCATAAGAATGAGTCTTGAAATTTGAAACATTCAAAATAGAGTAGCATTGCAAAGAAGATGTGCTTAAAATAACTGTTTAATATGAAGTTTAGAAAAGCAAAGGTAATTAATAGTCGTATTGTTTAAAGCATTATAATTTCTGTAAAAGAGAGCCTGCAGTGGCATGATGAAACCCAGATGTAAGATTTGGATTATTTTCTTGGATGAAATACAAATGTGTTATTTTGTTGTAGTGTGAAATGCTATTTTTGGGTCTCTGATAACTTAATCCTGGTTTAGTTTCAAGGTACGCTTCACATTTAACTCCCTTCACCTGTAACATTAATCAAAATTCCACATCAATCATTAAGTAATTGCATAATTTATAGTTTGAATTTGTTAATGAAATAATTAGTGTTTAATGTTAGAATTTGTAAATTCTTGCATTCAATGTTTAATGTCAGATAATTTCTAATGTTAAAACTATATGGAATCAAAAATTTCAAAATTCCATATTTATTTAATCAAAAAATATGGTATGGCTATAAAATTATTTTAGCCAATCAGAAAATTAAATCAATGTTTTTGAAAAATTCAAATAAATATAGAGTTTTAGAAAATTATATATGAAACATTTGAAATGGCACGTAGATTCATGTGATTCGTTTGCAAAGATAATGAAAATAATATTTTTGATTCCTTTATAGCCTACCTACGGTAGGATAATAACTTCTTGAAGACAAATAACTAATAAAAGGTTTGAAAAACCATTATTATTCGTTCAATTAGAAATATTTTCGGCACATTCCTTTTTTGTTTTCTGAATATAGAAAATCACGAAAAAAAATGTTTAATTTTCTAAAACAAATAAAAAATCCATTATTGTGAAACTGTCTATATTGTTTTTTATGTTTAAAAAGATGATTTTAAAATAATATTAAAAATATATATAATCCTTTACCATGAAGATAGTGTATAGTATTTTCTATATTATGAAAATTATTATAGAATTTTTTTTATTATTAGATTAGATAAATAACTTGGATTTTAAGGGGATTTAAAAACCCAATGTACAATGGAGAAAAGATAGAGCAATGATGATCAAAAGGAGTAGTGTCTACTAGTAGCTAAGAGAGATTCAAACAAACTTATCTCTGAGCTCTAACCCACAGGATCTCAATTAAATTTTGAGGGGAGTTTTAACATTTTTACTTTTATTTTTACTCCCAATTGTAGTCCAACCTACATCAACATTAGAATTTAAATTTTATTTATAATAAATCAGGATGATAATTTCTAGATTCTTCAAATGTTTGTTAGAATGAACGCATTAGGAATAATGGAATCTTCTAGTGCAATGTGAAGTATAGCCTTGGCCTCCAAAAATGTTGTATCAGGAAAATATTTCTTATTTTCCTTCTCTAAATCAGAATCTAAGTAACTATTCAGTTGACTCTCAAGCACCAGCTGACTAGGATCAACATTTTTCCACTAGGAGTATCTTTCTTTACTTTGTTTTTTCTTCCCATTTTGACAATCACACACTAATTCATAAACTTGAAAGGAAATCCTTCATAATTAAAACTTTGGATCAAAATACGATCCTCAACAATAAGATTAATGGTAGTTGTAAAATAAGCAAAGGTAACCATATCTACCATAATACAGGTGTATGTTGTAAAACCAAATATAGATGTATTAGAATGAATTGCCAAACATTTACCCACTACATTCCTGATTGACACTAAGCATTCTTTTATCTTAAATTGAAGGGGGAAATAAAGAAAACAGAACTGAATCCAAAGGTTTCATAAGAAGGAAATGAAACTTGATATCCCACACTTTGCCTAATTTAAGAATTCTATTAGTAATATTTTCAAACATTATAAAGAAAAAACCTCTAGATGTACCTTCCACGAGTGGCTTTGAATGAGTATATATCCAATTAAGGAGAGCATGGAGGCTTGGAAAAATGTCTCTCAACCTGCAAATGATCCCATTTCTCTTGAAATAATCTTCATAAATAATGACATTTTTCCCAAAAGAAACAAATGGAGCTATTTTAGCAGGAATCATCATCTTGGCGGTGTGTTTAGATGAAGATTTGGCTGCATCAAGGAAGCTTTTGGGTGGACCTAAAGGGTGCCCTGCCTTATTCCCTACCCCGTATCCCTTCCTAGGAAGCACATGACCATCAACCATCAACGTAGGCGCAACCCCCATAGAGTTGAATCCACCTGTATGCAAAGCCCCTAAAGAAACACTCGTCCCACTGGAGCCACGACTAGCACCAGAGACAAAGGATTACTCACCAAACCCTGATGGACCACTCACCCAAGCAACAAAAATGATGATAAGAGAAAATGACTCCAGAGAAAAACTTGCAGCCATGGAAACCTTGTCCACAGAGTCATCCTTGGATGGGTCCTCTGCACGCTCCAATCCAAATTTCCTCTAAGGTGATACCGAGGTCCTACCACCACCAATAGCTACGTGTAATCCTATGGAAATACCATGAGCCCTTTTAGGACTTGAGTATGTCTTGCCAGCAGTCTAGCGCACAAAGGAAAAGGAGATAGACCCACCACAATCATTCAAACCAGCCACCATACGAGAGCCAAGCCAACTGCTGCTTCCACTAGCAAAGGGTTTTACATCTTTCCCATCTCCGTCCGCATTGATCCGTTGCTTAGAATCATGGTCCCCATAGAGGCTTCCGCACTTCACAGTGACACCCTGAACCAAGTTAGATTTAGGGTTTATGGAAGAAGTCAGTAAAAACTGCAGAGAAAAAGTGAAGTTTAAGTTTTCAGAGAAATAAAATGCTATATAATCAAGTGTTCAATTACTTCGTTCAAAAATTTAAATATTTTAAATATTGAAAAAATTAAAATTCTATAATCCATTCTTAAATTTAGAGTTTGTAATTGGGAAATATCTAATATTAGTTTGTGATTATGAAATATGTAATAATAATTCATATTTTAAGATTTTATCAAGTGAGTGACAACCGATAAGTGTAAATATAAAATACCCATTGCATTTTTTTCCTATGAAACACTTTACGAACATTCTTGAGGCATCTTTAAGGAACATATTGACTAAGGTCATGAATGGTACCAAGTACTTATTCAATGAAGTGATGATCCACATAATTTATCTAAAACTACATTAAAAGAATAGATATATTGATTAGTTATAATGATTAATTAAGAAGCAAGCAACCAATAAGACTTTAAAAAGAAAAATAGTTTTTGTTCGACATGTATGAATTCTTCTCCCAGGAAGAGAAAGAAAAAACAATAAAAAATAATAATAATAATAGTAGCATACCTATATTTATATAAATATATGTCATATATATTGAGAGGTATATACTACATATATTTATATATTATATAACTATATAGGTGCCTTGTGAACTTCACCTATCGACATATTTTACATGTCATGTTTTGATTTATGTTCTATATGTATGTAAAATATGCCGAGAGGTGAAGTTCACAAGGCACCTATAGATTTATATAATATATAAATATATTTAATATATACCTCTCGACATATATTACATATATTTATATAATATAGGTATGCTAGTAGCAACCGCTGGAGTTGCATTATACATAAATAAATACAAAAAATAAAGTATGAAAAATAAGGGGGGATTTAGTTTGTGTATGAATAAAATCAAATATCTTACAAGGAACATCATAAATGCATTTAAAGAAGGAACCATATCTCTTAAGAGAATGACTATGAGCAAAAAAAATCAAGGTCTATAATACACGAAGTTCTTATGGATTTTATTATTAACCATATTATGAAGTAAAAAAAATACAATCTTTTTTCATACAAATTGAAATGCGTAATGTACATCACATTTAATGAAAAATTCGTAGAATGAAATGTGTGTTACACATGGTACATTATTAATATTCTAAGGACATAAGTCTTTTTTCCTTAGCCTTTCATTTCAAAAGTAGTTTTCCATTATTCATATTTGCATAGCGCTCATATGAAAATGGTGGAGATATTCTTAGACTTTGCAGTGACTTTACTCGAGAGATAGCCACAAATGTTAACCCCATTATTCCTCTTTCTTCAATATCAACTGTAGCCTTGGAAAGAGTCAAACCTTGCAATTTATGTATGGTTAATTCCCATGCCAACCATAAGGGTAATTGATGTGTGCGTCCCCTTTGTATTGGTGTAATTGGGATGGTACGTGGATTTTTATCTTCGAATGGTATTCCGAAATAACTATCAAATTCAACCATTACATACATTGGTGGGTTCGATGGACCACTACCAAGGGCATATACTATGCTTCAAATATATCCCATAGCTCCATTTAAAAGACCTATTTCTATCCAAATATTGGATGTTAGCATAACTCTTGCATCATTAGAAATTAATAATTCTAAATCATGTTCATCATTCAGACCTCTTGCCATTGTGGTGGTGGTACTTGTTCTTGTTGCAATGCTACGTTCGAAAAAAAAAATTTAATGAATAATTTTTTTTGTTATTGTGGTTATTCACGTTAATTTTTGTCGCCATTAGGTGAATATTATTATAGAATTCTTCGTTTCTAAGGTTGTCCATATTCAGCACACCTTCTAACCATATGAATCCATGCACATGCGGCGAACCTTTATGTTTCCATTCATATCTAGACCAATAATATTTAACTTTCATTCCTTTTTGTAATATCTCCTTTCAGAAAAGTGTATGTCATGGTTGCATATAATGTGCCCCTATATGTGGACATTCGACGACATTTTCCCTTCGCCAATTTGGAATATTAATAAAATAAATTAAATTTATCAAAGCAATCAATTAATAGGTGAAATTAAATTCACCATTGTAATACCCATTCATTTCACCTTATCATTAATTAATAAAATACAATTGAATTTACTGTGTAATACCCATTACTTTGAAATACACATTTCACCCTATCATTAATTAATAAAATACCACACCCTTTACTGTGTAAACCAAAGAGATCAATTAATAAAAGAAAATAAATTTACCTAAGCAATCAATAAAACAATTTATTTTTATTACCATGTAATACCCATTTCACAATACCATTAATCAATAAAAGAAATTAAATTTAAACATTTACCGTGATCATTAATTAATAAAAGAAATTAAATTTATCAAAGCAATCAATTAATAGGTGAAATTAAATTTACCATGTAATACCCATTAATTTCACCTTATCATTAATTAATTTCACCTTATCATTAATTAATACCTTGTAAACCAAAGAGATCAATTAATAAAAGAAATTAAATTTATTGAAGCAATCAATAAAAAAATTTATTTTTATCACCATGTAATACCCATTTCACACTATCGTTAATTAATAAAAGAAATTAAATTTGCCCATTTACTGTGTAATACCCATTTCACTTAGCACATTTATTTGCATAGTAAAAGAATTGGTTTTTAAATTTTCACTCATTTACCTCATAATACCCATTTCACTTAGCACATTTATTTGTGTAATAAAAGAATTGGTTTTTGTATTTACACAGATTCCTTTTATTTACACAAATAATTATTTTCACGGGCACGACATCAGACACCTCATCATTAGTCACTTATGTAAGGACTTCTTTACATATGTTACGAAAACCTTATGTTCATGTGTTTAATTAATAAATTAATTACAAAATTAAATTAATTGTTTAAATATTTAAATCTCCCATTTGGAAATTTTTAAATATCAGTATTATTTTCATGTTTTAAATTTTATTTAAATTTTCTCGATATTTATTTCATATTATTATTAATTTCTTAAATAAGTGGTTGTTTTGTATTGTAGATCAATTCCATTATTTATATTATTTTTTGGTTTGATCACTAAGTTAGTTACTTAGTTTTATTAATTATTCTATTAAATTGATTATTAAGTAGTTATATTTTAATTATTTTAAAACATTTTTATTATATATTTATTTTCATCAAGGTACATTACATTTTATAGATATTTTGAGACATCCATTCTAAATTCTTTTTGCTTCTTATAACTACGCGTAAAGGATTGAGGGATTTTTCCATAAGAATTTTGATCTCATCCCTTATATATTGATATCTCCTTGTCATGCTAATGATTTTCATGTTCCTAAACTCTTCTAAAAGACTGAGTGAAATTAGGAAATTTTTAAATCCTTTAACAAGGAATCATGTAGTTAAACCACACTCATTTCCAAGATTTTACCTTCTATGAATTAATAAAATTAATACTTGCATATCACTAACATTATTATCGTAATTAAATTTGGTTAATATTTATGCGATGACTATCTTGAAAAAGGGTCTCCAAAAAATAGTCAATCTATACTACATAATTAAGGTTAAAGTAACAAGGGATGCTTTGAATTACTCCAAATATTACTTATGTTAACTAGAAAATTTAGTTTCTTTATATGCATTCGAATTCATTTATCTTGATCATGGAGTGTGAAAATTTAGTTTCTTTATATTTATTCCAATTGGTTTATCTTGATCATGGAGTGTGACAATATCATAATATTAATTACACCCTTTGATTGTTATAATTTTTTTTTTTACTTAAATTCAATCTCGTATCATCATAGACTCAAATCAATACTCAAGTGATAAATTTGCAGCATTAAGTTTATTTACATTATGAGTAATATTACTTATTCTAAAATGTGTTTATTTTATTACAATAAATTTAGTGAGCCCTATTTATTTAATTAATTACATCATTATCTTTATGAGTTCAATTAAAAACAATTTAACCAAATACACACCTTAATCAAGATTAATTGTGCAAAGAAAGAAATAACAAACTCCAATTTATTTAATACTATTTTTTCTCATACTACCATATATAAAATTCAAATTAACTTCATATACAAGAGGAATAAGGGTAAAATATGAAACAGGGATTAGAAATAGGGATTTTGTGTTTTGTAAAATTTTCAAGAGGAGCTTAAGGAGGAGGAGAATGCATTCCATGGTTTAACACTATTTTCTTGTGCACAACCCACCATTAAGAATTAAAATTGGGAATTTTCGCTTGAATAATACTAAAATATCATACATGCTTCAAGGTGAAGCACGTAAAGTGTTTACATGCACTTATTCTAAAGAAAGTAAAGCTACACTAACCTAACGTAACTAGTTAAAAATTAGAAGCTAAAAATCATTCTAATATTGGAAACAACAAACAACTTCCTTTTCTTAAAAAATGAGACCATGAGATAATCTTGACAATTAGATAAAATGGTAAAGGTGAAAACATTATTTGCACCTTAAATTTACTCAAAATATTATTTCAAAAGATGAAAAATACTTCTATCGGATCTACAGTCTATTTTGGGAGGTATTAGGGTTGACTTTTGAGAATATGAAGCTTATGTTATTTTCTTAATCAAGCATGATTGTTAATACTACTTATCTTAGTCACAAATGAGCCAATTATTTTATTGGGCATGCTATTCTCATAGCTGGAAAGATGATATCTATGATCTACCTTTTTTCCCTTCTTTCCTCTTCACCCTTGAGCATACGCGAAAGATAATAATAATGTTGTTATGTTTCTTTTAATAGCTCTATATTTTCTATAACAATTAGCTTAGCAAGTATATGCATTTCTTGTTCTTCATTATGATCCTCAATGTAGCATGAAAGCTGAAATTCATCCTCTCTCTCCTTGTGAAGAATTATATTGGTAGTGTGATCCTCTATGATATCCTCCTCCACGTGGTTGCTTACATGTTTATATAAGATGATTTTTTCTTCAACTCATTCATTGTTATTATTATACCCATATGGAAAATAGGATGCAAGGATGACATTTTTTCATTCCTTGTTATGAGATAGCTCTAAATATTTTCATCATGTAGTGCCTACTTCCCTTTAACACCTTTTGATACTAATCATGACATTGTTGACTATATTATGGGGATTATTATAGTTTTGATTTAGTATGATGTTAGATGTTAGAACATACATTATTGTTGACTTGATTATTATAAGATGCTTGATGAGTATTAAAGACATTTTATATATTGATGTTGATGTACTGTTTGACATGGTTATACTTATGGATGCCGTTCGACATGTGCTATTTGGATATATTGAGTAGACCTAGAAAATGGAATTAATTGATAATCATATAGTTGTTGATTAAATTGTAAATAATATTGTTGGTTGCCTTGATGTTGTTGTGATTCATATATATATATATATATATATATATATATATATATATATATATATATGATTTTGGAATAATGTTTATATGCATTTGTTATGTTCTGATATGGCCACGAGGCCAAAGGAGGTATTTGTTTTGTGCCGGTTAAAAATGTCACAATAAACATATGGGGATTGGAGACCAACCAAATTGAAATTCTAGATGAATTCAATAAGGTCACCATGGCAACTTGTATTTGTTAGTGTGTGTGTTTGTTTGTGTTAGGGTTTCCCATGGGGGGGTCACCTTTAAATGTGACCAAGGGACTTTGTGTATTTATTTTATTTGGTTCCTTTGTTTAATGTCTACTATGTGTTTATTTAGCAGTGCATTGACCCCTTTCATTATTTATTAAATTAGTCTGTTAATATTGTGAGTAATCATGTTGTTAAGTTAGTTAATTAAAATATGTCATAAGAAAGTAATTAATAAGTTGTTGGCCTTGAATGAAAGTGTTGTAAGAAATGTGTAAGTAATGTGTAAGAGATATGTAAGTTGATTTTGGAGTATGAAACACTCCACCTTTTTTGAAATTTGAATTTTTCCTTGGAGGCTGATTTTGGAGGCTTGTGGCACAAGTTAAACTAGTCCCATACCTCTTAAATTTATATACCAACCTTACCTATGGTTGGAGAGTTAATGTAACACACCAAAAAATACCAACACATACAACACTTTGAAATACAGGATAATTTTTTTTTTTTTTGACTTGCTTTGACTCAACACGACACAACATGTCGTCACAAGGTTACAACCAACACTAGGAACCACTTGTTACGGGGGAGACCACAAGGTCAGCACGGAAACGTTCACACCTATCAAGGACAATTTACTTTTCCTTTTTACAAGACAACATGGAAGTCCAACCACATTGACACTTACATTTAGGGGCATCCCATGAGGAAATTCTTGTTAAATTTTCTTGTTTACTAAAGTGTCTCTTAATTCTTAACTTACGTTCTTATAAAATTTCATGTAATGATTCACACAATTCTTTTCACAAGGGAGAACTTCTTTCTTTTCAACTATTGACTAAATAGCTTAAGGCCAAGCTTTCTAAACTAGGATCATCAATTTTATGTCCAAATCTTTCTTATTCATTTGATTTTAGAACATTTTCCATTTCTTACAAGGTTAATTAATCTTACTCAAGCCACTAACACATGTTCCACAACTCTATTGCACATGTGAAGGCATAAGCTCCGATTGAGTGATAAGTACCGCTTAGGGTTCATAACAATAGCCTTCTTGTTTAAGGATCAAATTTTGACCTTGCTTAAGAAATATCCCATGAATCAAGGCAAGGGTTAACAGAACAGGACAACAGAATTTAGCTTCAGGGTCACATTGTTTACTATCCGTCTTTTATTGAGGTTAAGAGTTTATCAAGATTGGTTAAATGTTCCATCTAGACTTTACTTTATTAAGTTTGACAAAGGAGAACGTTTCAAACGATAGGGAGATATTTAAGGTTTTATTAATCAATTTCCCTCCTACTTATTAAATCCTATCATCTTCTAAAATCTAACCATTGATTTCACCATGAGATCATTTAAGGTTTCACCATAAAAGGATAATGTTTATTAGCTTGGCTCGGGGGAAAAAATAATAATAATAATTATCATATTTCGTTACAAAAGATAGATTCCTCTTGATTGTTCCAGGTCTCAAAGGTTTCAAGTGGATCACATCTACATTAATATGTTCATATACATAAATTTTCGTTTAACTTTTATAAGGACTATCCAGTCCACTTTATAGTGCTTACAAACTCATTGCTACTATGCCTTAGTAGGATTTACAACTCAACATTTTAACTCAAGAGCAAAGTTTGACAGTTACAACAACAATATTCTACAATACATTTACTAAGGCACTGACCCTTCTTCTAAAATTTTTCCACTAGATGTTATCAATAGTTTAACCATAAAAGACAACGTACAAGCACCAAAGTGGATATCATCTATGCAACTACAACAGCCACTTCTTTCATACTTGAGCTCGGAAAAACAACCTGCAAAAACATGTTAGCTTTTGTCAGTTCAAAAGAACTGGCATGAGCATGCATTCCCTTTTCCTAGATATTTCATCAAAATTAATTGAATGACTAGTGCATGATTTCCATTCCAAGGCATAAGCAAAAGTAATTTGTATGAAGGTAAACAAAATAGATATCTAGTTAACAAAAGGCACACTGCAGAACATATGAAAGCCAAAATTGTGCATTTTCTATCCAAGGTTACCCTTACACCCTACATTCTAAATTATAACAAATTTCCCACATAATACACCTTTTTATTTTCCTTAAGTAAGATAGCGATAGCAGCTTCACATTCACAAAACAGAATAAAGGAATCGTACTACAACCACCCGATATAGAAATAGTAAATTCTCCTGATAATGTCAAAAAAAAGGTAACAAGATTTATCATTCCGAACATCCCTACTCAGAGCAAGAATGCCACACAAGTCCACTAAAACTCATACAGCCTATGAGGGGGGGGGGGGGGTGGGTATGGCCACTCAAGGACCCAATTCAAAGATCATGTAAAAAGGAATGCATTGCACTTGCGTACACCTTAAAAAAATGTAGCTGACGTTTTTGATTGCTATACCCAATGTTTAATTATATATTCAAGATTAACAACGTCCACGAATGATAAGTTGAAACTTTGAAAGCTCTCTTAAGCCGCAAGTGCCAACTCCGCACATCCCTCAACGAAAACCCCTTCATTCCCAACATAATAAAATATTTCAATGTTATACACTACTAACTTACTTACTGATATGACGAAGAAGGGTCTCATAAAACATTGTTGCTTGGGGGGGGGGGGGGGGGGGGGGGGGTAAATGTAATTTACCTTTCACGGGTCCCCGAAAGCATCTCAAGCCTCAGACTTAATTCCATGTTCACCACATCCGACATATACTTCATTGTTTGTTGCTCGGAAGGGGTAAAACATTGTTCCTGCACTCACTACCGTGGGGGCGTCCGACAAGGAAACGATTTTCTTATAATAATAAAAAGATTTAAGTAACTTACACAGTTATGTCGGGCGCATAGGGTATCCCATGTACAAAACGAGAGTCCCTTGAATACTTTAAGTATTTTCTCCAAAGGTTTGAGTAAGGTTTTCCTTATAACAAACCCTCAAATTTTCCATCTCAAAGAAGCCGATGGACCTTTCATAAGACCAGTTAGGGAGGTAATACAAATGTAGGACTGACGAGGATATCCCTTGGCCAGGGTACTAAAATTTTTAAGGTCATCATAAGCTAGGTAAGTAAGTTAGATTTGGCCAAAACATGATTGCATAAGACGGCGTCGCAAACCCACTATCTAGTCATAGCCAGTCACATCCGACAAGCATAATGCACAGTTCGTTAAAGCTTCAAAAAGGAAAAAGAAATTTACATTGTTCCAACCTTGTAGTCGACCTCCCAGGGATGAAATTGGGATGAGATTATACCAAACTAGATTGCTAAAAAGAAAAGGATGAGCAAGGGTCGCTCTAGTATCATTTCCAATACGAATTAATATTAGACCGTGATAACAAAAAAAGGGCAATAAATACACTTCTTCTCCAGAGGTAAATAGTTTTATTCATTTATCACCTGCTCTCCTCTATAACCATAGGGATACATAACGGAGGTAAAAAGCAAATCACATTTTTTTTTTTTCTAAAGAGGACAGCACTTAAACAAACAACTCCTCATTGCCATGCTGAGGAAGGTCCAAAACCAGGTCGCAGAAGGAAGAAAACTGCTCCTACAGGCATAACACAGACGTATCTAATAAGACCCCTCACACATCTAGCAAAAGCAAGAAAATACACTCTTGGCGGGGAAGGCGTGCAAAAGCCACACAACATTTCAAATGATAAAAATCTCACGCAGAGCTTATCTCAAACCAACACAGCACACAATTACCAGGAGAACAAGCAATAATCATGCATTTAATTATAAAAGGAAATAGCTGGAAAAAAGGGAAAAAAAAGCTCATGCCTGTTCCTCCTGATTCAACATCACTCCTGGCTCTGAAAGGCATCTACCGCAATGGTAATTAAACCTTTTCCTTCATCAGATTTGAGGACAGCGTCAAACTCTCGGTGCAAACACTTCAGCTGTAGCTTGTAAGGTGTGATAATTCCAACAGAAACCTTTATGCCTGCCAAATCAGTGACTCGTTGAAACAGCTCATAAAATTGCAAGGTAAAACGTGCTTCATGAATAATCTGATATGAAACAGGTCGGCCTCTATGAGGTTCTCTTCCATGGGTTACATCGTAAAACAAGCAAGGTCTCAGTAGAGAATCTCTGTAATAAATTTCATCAGGTCTGCTGGTAACACCCTCACTATCCAAGGTCGATTTTGGAGAAACAACTTAGTACAAGATCTGGATCTGAAAAAATATCCTGCTACCTTCATCTCCCAAGACATTTTCTCCAACATTGCAAAGATCTCCTGTGCCCGTGGGTGTGATCTGCCACTTACACAAAAGCATGCACCATTTTATTGCCTTTAAACCAACTACATCCGAGTTTCTTTTTAATTCCTCTATCCTTCATCGATCTCCTTCCTGCGCCCTCTCTCTCCTTTCACCCCTCGCCATGAGAGCCTACCTACTTAGTGACTCGATGAAGGATTTCATATAATAGCAAGCAAATCGTGCTTCATGAATATACTAAAATGAAACAGATCCACGCCTATGAGATTCTCTTCCATGAGTTACATCGTAAACAAGTAAGAAGCCCAATAGAGAATCTTAGAAATAAATCTGGATCAATCAGGTCTTCTGGTAACAATCGATTTTGAACAAAATATCTTGAAGGAGAATCCCAAATTTGAGGATGCAGTCGAAACTGAACCTTTCTAAACTTTACATCATAGTTGGACAACCTGCTTGTTGGAGGCACTCAAAGAAGGCTCCACTGAAGGACTGGGGCTGCCTGCTTGCAGGCTTCAATACATGCTGTTGCAGGTTTGCTTCTGGAGCTGTATCCCAACAAGAACACACCCCACAGCTCCAATGAAAGGGGAGGTAACACGCCTATGCAACAGCTTGTAGCATCTATAACCACCATACCAAACCCGCAGCGGCTTCAGCATCTAGGAAATTTGCACCCAAAGTCCTGACAAGCTTGCAGAAAAACCTCCTCCACGTCTAAACTCCCCTGCATAGTCCTCTGAAATACGCACACAAAACAAGCCACATCCAGGCCCTTGAATCCTCCATTGAAGGTAAACGACCAGAATGCGAGGAGGTCCTGCTGCTATCCAAACAATGTGCGAATTTTAGCTGTCTGAGCTTCAATGCCCATCACAAAACCTTCCAATAAAATTCTCTCCAACAAGAAGAAACGTGGATGAGCAGGTAAGAAGACAAAATCAAAAGATTTAGTTGATAAAATCCCATTTTGAAATGCAAGGGAGCAACCCATGAGGAAAGTACATGGTGGGTGGGTCTAAACAAGAGTTTCATTCTCCCAACAAGTTCGGCATGCCAGTTTAACAAGGCACCAAAAGAAAACAAACCGAATATGGCAGGAGGCCATGACTCTTCCACGCACTTTATCCCCACTTGCTTGGAAACAAATCCATAAGGAAACCTTAACCAATGGACGCCAACCATAAGGAGTAAGAACCATAAAGATAGTCGGTGGGTAAGGCACACTTCCATATTATGAAATAAGAATTTCTGGATGCTGGAAGGGCTTAGTAAATTTAAAAAGAGAATTAGTTATGCAGATTCTTATGTCATTATATATCTCGACTGCAGGAGTCATATCTCCACGCCAAGTAGTCTTGAGAAGAAAAAGACCAAACAATCATTACAAGTCTGATGCAAAAAAAATAACATGGCCTGAAAAGGCTTAATTTAGGACAAATTTCCTCTACCTGTTTAGTAACATTAAAGTCGCATTATTGAACCCAGATAAATTTATTATCTATTCCTCATTACGCTTTAAGCCCTCGTGACACCTAAACGGGGTTCGAATAGACTTTCATTTCAACATTAGTGACAAAACAAAATAGAATCGACGCTGGTCGGGCAATTCATACTATGGTTGAAAAGTGATGCAAGTAACAAATAACTATATGGTTTTGGAAAATGACACTAACATAGAATAATTTAGGTGAATTTTAAACCGTATTTTAAAATAGCATTTTTATCATTATTAGTTTTTTGCATGACTTTTATAAAAACATAAAATTCATTAATCATATTACTAGCGATCAAAACAAGGGTGACAAGGCCTTTACCAGACACAGGGTTTCAAATACCCAAACACAATAGCATTCAACTCCATTATAAGAAGCATGGTCGTCGCAGAATGACAAGGGAGCGACGATGAACGGGCATTACATTCTCCTCTCCTTAAGAAAGCATCGTCCTTGATGCGACATTACACAGAGGAAAATAAATGGTACGCAACAAGGAACAGATAAAGAAGAAAGTACACCCTATGGTTTAAAATTTTAGTTGATTAAAGCACGGTCACAAGGTAGCCTTAGGAACATTTGGTAGAAATTTTAACTTTCAATGTTCTGTGAAGATTGGCAGTTCCCTTCTTATTTGTCATTTCATTAGTCTCTTTCCATTAGCATTATTCTTAGTTTAATTTCTTTTAAAATTTCATCATTGAAGAGTTTTGGTTTATTCTTTATTGTGGGTGCCCAACATGAACTGCTAACACAACACCCTATCAGGTTCACAAGACACTACAGATTCACAAGCACACAAGTATATACTTCATGATTGTATTACACCACAAAAGGTTACTCAAATACGGAATAGAATAGGCACAGTCCACATAACATAGTACTCATCACACATCAATGACTGACATACAAAATACTCAAACAAAAGAGTACTACAATCCACCAGACATTTCCTCAATTTGCATCAATGAAAAACTCACATAACACCAAACCAAATGCTACAGGTACATAGTGTCCACAAGGGAATCAATGACATAACCACAACATCACAACACATATCCATCTGACATGAGTAACACATACATCAAAAGACCACTACCAAACATCACAATAACTCAACATATATCCTGAAACATCAACCATACAGACAAATATCATAAGCCTCCCTCATATGCCTCCCTCAAGTCTCTTATGCCTCCCTCAAACTCTTATGCCTCCCTCAAGCCTCTCTTATGCCTCCCTCAAGCCTCCCCCTCAAACTCTTATGCCTCCCTCAAGCCTCCCTCAAGAGGCCGGTTGACCCTATGGTCCAAGACACATAGAGTTCGAACACTCCTAACCCAAGTGACATAATAACGCGTGGTTCAACAACCCGCTAGTTATATGTACTCCTTGGGGCGTACCCCCATACAACGAAGCGGGTCCATAGGTCCAACCAATCCATGGTGCATCCCATGACCCTATTCCACACATCACGACAATAGAACCAGCACAACAATCCAATCAAAGTGCCAAGTGGCAAAGTACAAGCCTTGGGCAAGGCGGTAAAAATTCCAAATTTAAAAGAAGACCCCAAATCAAGCTAAAATAAATGGCCAAATAGCCAAAGTTAGTATCAAAATCCCCATGTTAGTGCCACAAACCAAGGAAATGCCCAAAATTGTAAAGCATTGCAATCAAGAAAAGATGCTGGTCCTTACAAAATAAAGTAAAAAGCTCAATTTACGAATAAAATCAACTTATAATAATGTCACATTACGATAACTGTGTGGCCTTATCTAGCCACCAAAGGGGTACTCAACGAGTTGCTAGCACTCGGAACATCGAGCCTCAGCTCATAAAATACATATCAATAATACAACTGTCATCACCTCCATCTGAATCATCCCGCCACCACTTCGACAAGGCTAAACATAGTCATAGATACACTAAGGTTGCATACATACAACCACATAGGGAGAGAGGAAAGAATCACATGTTATCTACTAAACCGAGTTTTGACTCGAGTTATTGACCCATGGTACACCATTCCTCACTCTCAACATACACTTCTACCGATTTCCCTCAGGATCGGTTAGCGTAAGGTTCACAACATAACATACAACAACATCACTAACATAACGGTGGCACACACATAACTACCATAACGTCTTACATATGGTACATATACAGGGTAGATCACGATCATACATTCACTGAGTGTAACACATCACTTTACCACATTCTGCACCCAAAGTGCAATCACCATACGATAGGGTTCATACACTCACCGTATGACCCAAAATCACAACATGAAGCATTACATATTTGCACAAATCATACATACGATGAACATAGTACATCACAACATAACATCCATTGCTGCATAACAAGGTGGTACACACATTTCTTCAAAACATGGTAAAAACATCATGATACAACTCATTTCTTTTAACATCAATCTAGTCATACAACACATTGATACACTCCACATATCACAATATGTCACAATGCTCCAACACTACGTCATCCACATTAGAATTCTTTTCACACATCACAAACAATAATTCACACGTGAACTCTTCATAGAATCCACAAGAAGGAGAGAGAATACTCCCATCCCCAACATATCAACATGATGACAAACACGCACTAAGTGACATACACATCATGTGCGTTCACAATATCACAATTACGACAATAATCACATCACGTTTAAAGCACATTACTCTTCCAATATCTACCACCATCATGCAACATCATCATCATCATGCAGTATCATCATGTAACACCACCACCACCATGTAACATCATCATATAACACCAATCCGGCCCATAGGTTCGAGGGCATGAACCTCTGCTCTGATACCAAAGTGTAACAGCCCAAAAATACACACACGAACAACACAGTGAAATACAGGATAATTTTTTTTTTTTGACTTGCTTGACACATAACATGACACAACATGTCGTCACCAAGGATACAACTAACACTGTGAACAACTTGATACAAGGATGGCCATAAAGGCAGCACGGAAACGTTCACACCTATCAAGGACAATTTACTTTTCCTTTTTACAAGACAACATGGAAGTCCAACCACATGACACACTTACATTTAGGGGCATCCCACGAGGAAATTCTTGTTAAATTTTCTTGTTTACTAAAGTGTCTCTTAATTCTTAACTTACGTTCTTATAAAATTTCATGTAATGATTCACACAATTCTTTTCACAAGGGAGAACTTCTTTCTTTTCAACTATTGACTGAATAGCTTAAGGCCAAGCTTTCTAAACTAGGATCATCAATTTTATGTCCAAATCTTTCTTATTCATTTGATTTTAGAACATTTTCCATTTCTTACAAGGTTAATTAATCTTACTCAAGCTTCTAACACATGTTCCACAACTCTATTGCACAGGTGAAGGCATAAGCTCTGATTGAGTGGAAAGTACCACTTAGGGTTCATAACAATAACCTTCTTGTTTAAGGATCAAATTTTGACCTTGCTTAGGAAATATCACCATGAATCATGGTAAGGGTTAACGGAACAGGACAACAGAATTTAGCTTCAAAGTCACATTGTCCACTATCCGTCTTTTATTGAGGCTAAGAGTTTATCAAGATTGGTTAAATGTTCCATCTAGACTTTACTTTATTAAGTTTGACAAAGGAGAACATTTCAAACGATAGAGAGATATTTAAGTTTTTTTTTAATCAATTTCCCTCCTACTCATTAAATCCTATCATCTTCTAAAATCTAACCATTGATTTCACCATGAGATCATTTAAGGTTTCACCAAAAAAGATAGTGTTTATTAGTTTAGCTCGGGGGAAAAAATAAGTAATCATATTTTGTTACAAAAGATAGATTCCTCTTGATTGTTCCAGGTCTCAAAGGTTTCAAGTGGATCACATCTACATTAATATGTTCATATACATAAATTTTCGTTTAACTTTTATAAGGACTATCCAGTCCACTTTATAGTGCTTACAAACTCATTGCTACTATGCCTTAGTAGGATTTACAACTCAACATTTTAACTCAAGAGCAAAGTTTGACAGTTACAACAACAATATTCTACAATACATTTACTAAGGCACTGACCCTTCTTCTAAAATTTTTCCACTAGATGTTATCAATAGTTTAACCATAAAAGACAACGTACAAGCACCAAAGTGGATATCATCTATGCAACTACAACAGCCACTTCTTTCATACTTGAGCTCGGAAAAACAACCTGCAAAAACATGTTAGCTTTTGTCAGTTCAAAAGAACTGGCATGAGCATGCATTCCCTTTTCCTAGATATTTCATCAAAATTAATTGAATGACTAGTGCATGATTTCCATTCCAAGGCATAAGCAAAAGTAATTTGTATGAAGGTAAACAAAATAGATATCTAGTTAACAAAAGGCACACTGCAGAACATATGAAAGCCAAAATTGTGCATTTTCTATCCAAGGTTACCCTTACACCCTACATTCTAAATTATAACAAATTTCCCACATAATACACCTTTTTATTTTCCTTAAGTAAGATAGCGATAGCAGCTTCACATTCACAAAACAGAATAAAGGAATCGTACTACAACCACCCGATATAGAAATAGTAAATTCTCCTGATAATGTCAAAAAAAAGGTAACAAGATTTATTATTCCGAACATCCCTACTCAGAGCAAGAATGCCACACAAGTCCACTAAAACTCATACAGCCTATGAGGGGGGGGGGGGGGGGGGGGTATGGCCACTCAAGGACCCAATTCAAAGATCATGTAAAAAGGAATGCATTGCACTTGCGTACACCTTAAAAAAATGTAGCTGACATTTTTGATTGCTATACCCAATGTTTAATTATATATTCAAGATTAACAACGTCCACGAATGATAAGTTGAAACTTTGAAAGCTCTCTTAAGCCGCAAGTGCCAACTCCGCACATCCCTCAACGAAAACCCCTTCATTCCCAACATAATAAAATATTTCAATGTTATACACTACTAACTTACTTACTGATATGACGAAGAAGGGTCTCATAAAACATTGTTGCTTGGGGGGGGGGGGGGGGGGGTAAATGTAATTTACCTTTCACGGGTCCCCGAAAGCATCTCAAGCCTCAGACTTAATTCCATGTTCACCACATCCGACATATACTTCATTGTTTGTTGCTCGGAAGGGGTAAAACACTGTTCCTGCACTCACTACCGTGGGGGCGTCCGACAAGGAAAGGCTTTTCTTATAATAATAAAAAGATTTAAGTAACTTACACAGTTATGTCGGGCGCATAGGGTATCCCATGTACAAAACGAGAGTCCCTTGAATACTTTAAGTATTTTCTCCAAAGGTTTGAGTAAGGTTTTCCTTATAACAAACCCTCAAATTTTCCATCTCAAAGAAGCCGATGGACCTTTCATAAGACCAGTTAGGGAGGTAATACAAATGTAGGACTGACGAGGATATCCCTTGGCCAGGGTACTAAAATTTTTAAGGTCATCATAAGCTAGGTAAGTAAGTTAGATTTGGCCAAAACATGTTTGCATAAGACGGCGTCGCAAACCCACTATCTAGTCATAGCCAGTCACATCCGACAAGCATAATGCACAGTTCGTTAAAGCTTCAAAAAGGAAATAGAAATTTACATTGTTCCAACCTTGTAGTCGACCTCCCAGGGATGAAATTGGGATGAGATTATACCAAACTAGATTGCTAAAAAGAAAAGGATGAGCAAGGGTCGCTCTAGTATCATTTCCAATACGAATTAATATTAGACCGTGATAACAACAAAAGGGCAATAAATACACTTCTTCTCCAGAGGTAAATAGTTTTATTCATTTATCACCTGCTCTCCTCTATAACCATAGGGATACATAACGGAGGTAAAAAGCAAATCACATTTTTTTTTTGTTTTCTAAAGAGGACAGCACTTAAACAAACAACTCCTCATTGCCATGCTGAGGAAGGTCCAAAACCAGGTCGCAGAAGGAAGAAAACTGCTCCTACAGGCCTAACACAGACGTATCTAATAAGACCCCTCACACATCTAGCAAAGGCAAGAAAATACACTCTTGGCGGGGAAGGCGTGCAAAAGCCACACAGCATTTCAAATGATAAAAATCTCACGCAGAGCTTATCTCAAACCAACACAGCACACAATTACCAGGAGAACAAGCAATAATCATGCATTTAATTATAAAAGGAAATAGCTGGGAAAAAGGGAAAAAGCAGCTCATGCCTGTTCCTCCTGATTCAACATCACTCCTGGCTCTGAAAGGCATCTACCGCAATGGTAATTAAACCTTTTCCTTCATCAGATTTGAGGACAGCGTCAAACTCTCGGTGCAAACACTTCAGCTGTAGCTTGTAAGGTGTGATAATTCCAACAGAAACCTTTATGCCTGCCAAATCAGTGACTCGTTGAAACAGCTCATAAAATTGCAAGGTAAAACGTGCTTCATGAATAATCTGATATGAAACAGGTCGGCCTCTATGAGGTTCTCTTCCATGGGTTACATCGTAAAACAAGCAAGGTCTCAGTAGAGAATCTCTGTAATAAATTTCATCAGGTCTGCTGGTAACACCCTCACTGTCCAAGGTCGATTTTGGAGAAACAACTCAGTACAAGATCTGGATCTGAAAAAAAATATCCTGCTACCTTCATCTCCCAAGACATTTTCTCCAACATTGCAAAGATCTCCTGTGCCCGTGGGTGTGATCTGCCACTTACACAAAAGCATGCACCATTTTATTGCCTTTAAACCAACTACATCCGAGTTTCTTTTTAATTCCTCTATCCTTCATCGATCTCCTTCCTGCACCCTCTCTCTCCTTTCACCCCTCGCCATGAGAGCCTGCCTACTTAGTGACTCGATGAAGAAGTTCATATAATAGCAAGCAAATCGTGCTTCATGAATATACTAAAATGAAACAGATCCACGGAAGGCAAAAACTCCACAGAAAAGCTCCAACCCGAACAACAATGAAATTATGATCAGATCTCGCGTTGTGTGGTCAAATTCTTGGGAGAAACCTCCTAGCTTCAAAGTAATCTGACAAACATTTTCCATACAAACGATAGTCCGATGAAGGAATTTGGGTGGTTCTTTCTCCGCTTGCAGAGACCTTCACATACATGCGCATTTGCACTTCTGGAGACCCATATCCATTCTGCAATTTCCTGTATTGATACACAAGTTTAGCACACCTAGCGCTATCCAAATGAGCACGAAACCCATACAACTCCCACGTTATTTTCACATGAATCTTTGCAGTCCTGCAAGTAAGGTTGTGACCGTCCCGTGCGGTTTTGACAATTAATCTGTCGAAAATGACAAGGACGCTCCCAAATCTCACATCGGTGCCCTTGATTTCATCGATCCACCAGCATGTTTTATCGTTGCTAGACCCGGGATCGAAACCAGGCGGACATTGGCACTGTAGCCCAACGCTGATCAACCCTATGACACAGGACGTTCTCTCCACAAGATCACTGGCATTATACAGTAAATTGTCACGGCTTCACCACACTATTTGGCCATGAAAAAGAAGAATCAGCTCATTCGACTGGCATTTTAGTGCAGTCTCCCGTTGCTCTGAGATGCTAAGCCTCCTGCAGGTGATCCTCCTACCCGCCGTTCGGACGCCATGGGTATCAAACTATGTTCACCCACGCTGCTTTTGTTAGAAATCCATACTTGTCCATTTGTGAGTAATCGCTGGAAAATTGACCGTACAATTACTTGAACGATTTCTATGCTAGGCCATCCTGTTCATTGTAACTTACAGAGATCTTTTGGACTGTGATGTCTATAGAACCAGATGGACAATAATAGGATTTCCTTGACATGCCATAAGTAGCATTAGTGGTATCTCGACTTACAGGTGAGTCATTACAAGCTGAATTTCTGTGGATGCAGAAGGGTAAACGTTGGAAATTCCTTAAAGCTCTGCCATTAGCGAAATTCTGGCGACTGGCCCTGGATTGCATTGAGGACCAAAACCTGTATCCAGTAACATCATCGCCCATTAGGAGAAGAACCACGATAAATCCTTACAACTCCATGGGCTTTGCCCTTTCTCGTCTATGATGGACATACTTCCATTTCACCATTAATGAACCACTATCCAGAACACGCTGTAGCAATTCATCTGTTTCAGCATTTGATGGAGCGCGATCAAGCATTATTTATGGTTGAAATTGGGAATTAACAACATGTAGACCACGTGAACAACAGGTGAAGTCAATGTTTTTAATGAATGAGCATGTGCGGCACCAAAGACTCTTGCATGAGCAGGTAAAAAAGGAAAACAAAAGATTTGTCCTTAGACAGGGAAAATAGTGGGTGAGGCTTGTAAGGGTTCTATCAATTAAACATTAATAGCTCCACCCTCCACGCCTTAAAGGAGATGGAGCTGACCAAGGCAAGGAAATATGGGGGCGGGGATTAAGAGTTAAATTTAGAGTCTCATTATGCATTTTTGTAAGTCAGGTTGTATGTTTTCATTACACTTTATTACATGTATTAAATTTCAGTCCTTAAAAGGGGGTGTGGGTTTTATTTGAGTGTGTAAGTAAAACTGTCATATTATTCAACCACCTATTTAATAGGTATTGGAGAATGAAGTTGAACTTTTGAACGTTGGGGTTGAGGATGTGTGATGTGGCATCCTACATGGATCCACCTCATCCTCTTCTCTTCCCTCTTCTATAAAATTTAAATTCCTTACCTTGTTTTTGGGTTTCTTCACCTTTGGATACTTCATTATTTTTGGGGAATTTTTTTAACCATTTTGAGAGCTCTTGCTTTGGAGAAATTTTAAGATTTTTGAATGCTTGTGCTTGGTGGATATTTGGATTGTTTGCATTGGAATAAAGTTTTTGTTTGGAACTTGGGACAACTCTATCATGGAGAGGTAGGAGCTTGGATCTTGAAATTATCCTATTTTATTTATGCAAGTGTTATTGTTGTTAATGTTTTGGCATGTTTGTCGGTTGTTGGGTAGATGGCCTAGGACAGGTGTAGGAGAAGGCTATGGGGTATATTTTGTGAGAGGCATAAGTGTTTTGGAGAGGTATAAGTGTGGAGGGAGTTTGGATTTGGGTTCCACCTTGCAAATAAATAGCTTGTATTTATTACTCATTATGGGGTGCCATAAGAGGTTAGGGAGGCATAAGGAAATGTGAGGAATAAGGGGTTCTTGGAGGAGGCATAAGGGCATGTTAGGGTTTTGATATAATAAATTTTGGCGGTTTGTAATTAGGTGGTGATACCCATTTCCCCTTTGGGAGGTATAAGTAACATTCCCCATAGTTTTTTGCTCTTTTGGCTTTCTTGATGAAGCTTGAGTATTGTTTTTGTTTTATCTCTTGGTTACTAAAACTGTTGTTTTGTTTTGGAATGTGGCTTAAATATGAAATTTACATGTGAAGGATGTCCCTTATGTTGTGGAAGCTTCTTGTTTCGATGTGTTGAGTTGCATTTCTTATTGTAATATGGTTGGGGCTTGGGGGCCAATGAAGAGGATGAATTATCCTTTTCATTGGGTGTCTTGGTTGGGTGGAGAGTGTTGCCTTTCCCCTAATTTTTTTGTTATCAAAATTGGAGAATGATGGATCTGCATGTTGTTGTTCTAGAGCAAAGGAAAACATAGTTTTGACAGTCCTTGCTGTTATTATTTTTTTTTGTAACCTTTTCCCATTTTGAAGTGGATGACCTTGTATATTATTGTGATGGAAAGATGTTCTGTATTGGCTATGAAAGTTGTAATTCGAAATGTGAAAAAGATATACTCTATTTTCTACCCTTGAAAGAACATGAAAGAAATTGTATTCTATTTTTTGTATTCGCGGAATGAAAGAAAGAAGTTGTAACGATATCTCTTTAAATTAATAGAAGAATATATTACTTTCCTCAAATTGAATTATTATATTTGACTTTGATAATTTAAATGCACTACAAAATATTTTTTTATAAAGTTGAAAAGCGAAATACAGATGAAGAAATGTTACAATACTCTATTATTTTGAAATGTATGATTTGGAAATCAAAACTGTATCTTTTGGATTTTACACATTTTGATTTAAATCAACTTAGTATGTTATATTTGGCTGGAATGAATTCATAGTTTAAAGTCTTGTAAATGGAAATAGATCTTTTTGTGTGTAAGTAGAATTTTTATTTTTGTTTCACTGTAAACTCTGCAATTTTTTTTATCAAAAATGCAAAGAATGAGACTTGCAATAATGAACAATAAAATGAAACATTAAATTGAACTTAATATTATCAAAATGACCCCAAATAGACCTTATCCTTTAAGAAATTTTTATAGAACCTTTCAAAATTGCTCTCAAACCTTTTCACAGACATTTTTGTATTCAAATTGAGAAATTTCAAACTGATCTTCATTTAAACAAATTAACCCTTGAAATCCATCCTAAATTTACCCAAGTGAAATCCTCCATGTCTATTTGGCTTTTTGAGAAAGAAAGAATATTAGATTAGAACAAATTGTGCAAGTTAAAAAATACAAGTTCACCTATTAAGTGACAGAAAAATGTTTTCTCAAAATTTACCTGTTGACAATTTTTGCACCCAGTGTGAAAAGGTCAACTGAAAAATTTTAAAGTTTCTCATATTGGTCAGTTTCGAGTTTGGTTACATTTGGGATAGCCACCTTGGATTAAGATAAAGTTTTTTTTATTGTTTGGTTTTGGACAGACTTAGAAGTCTTTTGGAATCAAAACTACAAGTTGAGTATAGTTTAAGAACGACATGTCTCATAGATGCAGCCATTCCATTCAAAACCCTCGTTGGAACTATGCAACAACTATAAACAACCATTGTAGGTCCCTAAGGAAGGTAGGAAGGGCAACATGTATTAGACATGATGTTCTGAAGCTGCAGATAGGTGGCAGTTTTAAAGGACAATTTGCAGTCTGACAAACACTTTACATTCTCAATAACTGACAATAAGGTACACTTGATTGTTTATTTATTTCTATGATTAAGTGAATTATTTCAGTGTTTTGAGTTGTATAAATTCATTCATTATCCATAAAAATGAAAGAAAGTATAGAAAGGAAGGACATTTATCTCATAACACGAAAATATTTTCATTTATTAATGAGGAATAATAGTACATATTTTTCTCACAGAAGCCGTGAGAAATAACTAAAAGGAAAAAAAATGCATATATTTATGAATCTGAAAATGTAAAGAGGTAAAAGGAACTCATCATTGCCTTGAGGGAGTGTTCTTATCCTTATGTACTGTTGTTCTAGCTTTCCATTGCAACTACATCGTGGTACCTAAAAAGGGAGGAGAAAACAATCGTCAATATTGAGCTCAGGGTTTAGTTTAACTCTTTATACTTCCAACTTCATAAATTCATGCATTGAAAAGTGTGAGAAAAGAAGAAACATAATTTAAAGTTGAAGCTGACTAAAATGAAATAAAATTACAGCTGAAACAAAATGAAAAGAGAATTCTAGGAAAATTTTGATAGGGCTTCGCCATGAAAAATGCACATTTACGACTTTTCCAACATGCATGTAAAGCTATAATGAAAAGAAATATAGTATACACTGCAGAAAAGAAATGGAACTACAAAATTTTGACAAAACTCAAATGTTCAACATATAGGAATTTGTGAACAAAAATTCTAGAAAAATATGCTCTTTCAGGTTCCCAAATAAAAGTAAATTTTTCAATTTCATACAACTTTCAGAAAGGAACATTTTCTGATTATTTCAGCAAGAACAATCAACATACTAATGTTTTTATTTTCAGAAATGTAAGTGAACAAGTTGTTTGAACGTAGAAAAGAGCTCTTAGAAAGGAGAATTTCAATGTCAGCTATGAAAGCGCAAGGTACATCAATGATCCTCATATAACAGTCATACAAGAAAAGATCAGATTAAGCTACAGGTCTTCATGAACTCAACTCAAAAAAATCCTTTCGATATCAACACATCAATACATGGAAGGCAAACAATAGTCAAGAATATCTAGGGTTTTACAAAAGGCTCAATTATTGACCAAGAAAAAACTTTGAATCAGAGACACGTGTAACCCCATGAAGATATAGCGGCCATGAATATAAGCACATTCAGCATAGAAGGGAACTCCTCAAACATAAGGTATGAAAACCATTTTTTAGCTAGTTATTACAAACAAGATCAAATACTCATGATAGGCAAAATTTTTATCATACCATCCACGATGAAACAAAAATAATAACGATAGAGAATCAAACGTCCTTCCAACTAAGAGAAAAAAATGTGATTTAAAAGTGAGTGAAAGGATAGAAATAATATCTTGAATCACATTATAAAATAAATAGATCCTGGCTGAGAAAGGAACACCCATTGATGGCTAGTAATGAAATTTTTGAAACATCACGTCACCACCTTCTGAAGGAATCTATTAAAAAGAGGCTCAAAATAAAATTTCATTATAGAAAGCCAAGTTTGTTTGACTTGCTTGACACATAACATGACGCAACATGTCATCACCAAGGATACAACTAACACTGTGAACAACTTGATACAAGGATGGCCATAAAGGCAGCACGGAAACGTTCACACCTATCAAGGACAATTTACTCTTCTTTTGACAAGACAACATGGAAGTCCAACCACATGACACACTTACAGCTAGGGCAAGCCACAGTAAGAAATGATTGGAGGTTATTTATTTTGATAAGACACCCTTTAGCTCATGACTTAAGTTTTCAGAAGGATTCAATATATGATTCGCACAATTTCATCTTACCAACTGAGTTATGTTCTTATACACTGTAGAGTAGTTCACTTAAAGTCTTCTCCTTTATAACCATTATTTGTTTTATATATTTATTTGATAAAGATGGTAATTTAATTCCTTAAGGCCATCTATTCACACTTACGTTACTAGAACTCGTTCATGCCCTTATGACAACATCGGTTCACGTTCAACAAACTTAAGAGAAAATTACAAGGTACCCTGGATAAAGTTAAAGGAAGAAGGTCAAATGAGTTCACCCTTAAGACGACATTAGTTCATTCTAAGGTTTAATTGAAGCTCGAGGTTTTATACGTAGTTATTAGCACTCTTACTTAGGCTTCACCGAAAGAGCTTATCCCGAGGAAGCCACTTACTTTTGAATAGGCTAAGAGATAAATTGTGTGGTTTCAAAATTTTCTTCTCTTACTTGTTAAATCTTATTAGAAACTAACCATTGTTTTCCTTTAAGCTTGTCTTTAGCGTTCACCAAAAAGAGTAATTTTTACTAGTTCAGTTAGGGATAACACGCTATATAGAATCACTTTGCAAGGATAGTCTCACTCTTGATTACTTAAGGCAATGTTTGTTTTCAAGGGGATCTAAACCACAACATATTTCTTTGAATAAAACTTTTAGGTAACTTCTGTAAGGAAAACCACCCCATTACAACTTACATATAACACATCAATACAGAGTCTCAGAAAGATTTAAATTAACACTTAATTCTCAAGATCCAAGTTTTACAATGCTTATGCCAGTGAAAGTTTGAATAACATTTCCCACAAAGATAAGTTACCAGTTTACCTACAGAAGGACAACATAACATCTTCACGCAAATTCTGAACAACCCAAGGCAAGAGGTCTTCTAAATTCCTTTGCAATCACTATTACAAAATTTACCTCACATTGGACATTTTTACAAGGAATTTCATAAATTGCACTGATGAAACCTTTACAACTCTTTCCTTTAATCTACTCGCACAATCCATCTGCACAAATACTAGCTGGAATCAGTTCGCGAGTACTGAGCATGTTAGGACTACCCATTGCAACAGTAAGCTAACATTTTATAATATCATGAAAGTAAAATTCTAAACTCAAGAAAGGATCAATCACAAACCACTAATCAATATGTTTCACAAGATGACGAGATTTATACCAGCCAACAAGGAGGAATCCCAATATTCAAGTGAGAGAGATATTCCAAAGATAATCAAGGTGAGACCTTATTGGTGAAGACAACAAGGCTGAGAGTATTGAGATTTCAGTCAAGTAATCCTATGGATTACGTGATTGAAATCTAACACCCAAACATCATTCTATTATTATTAACCAAAAAGATAAAGATCAGTCAAATGACTTAACATATTCAAAATTACTTGTTAACAAGACTGCATTAACGCACATCCATGTTTTAGGAAGAATATAGGCCCCAACCATATATGAACACAAATCAGTCAAAGATTAAAGTTAACTTCACTCAGCTGAATAAACCAACATACATATAATACTCACAACACTATAACTAAATCTGAAGGTTCAATATACCAAGCAATTCTCACCGAACCTAATTATTTTTCATCAAGAAGTTAAATAAATTAGATTCTATCCAACTAAAATTACATACAACAACTATAGTTGGATTACACAGGCAAGGATCAAGAAGAAGTCTTTTCACCAAAGGTTGTTATTATCTTACATCACATAATCAGTAATAAACCCGTAATCCACCCCTCGTATGATCATTGTAAGAGTTAAGGACTTAGCTCACTAAAATATGTAACTGAGTCGATTCCTACCTTTTCCATTTTCATACAAGTCTAACCCAATTCGAAGAAAGATAACCATTCTATTTTCACACATGCCTCAGTCAACACTTACTCAGAAAGTCCCTACCTGAATTATTGAAGGTTTGCTAAGCTACAAAATGGATTTAATAGAAACCCATTTCATTCGATACTTGAATTTAAACAAGCAAGGGATAGTCTGTTGAAAATATAAGTGAATCGACACAAGATCCTCTACCGTGACCCAACTCGAGTCACCAATCACAAGGTTAACAGTCAGCGAAGGGGAAAAATACAAAGCAAAATACTCTTCCTACGAACTATGCCTTCTCTTCCGTCTCTAAAACAACATATGAATAGCTTGGGTATACCCATCTATCTCACGACAGTCTACTCGACCTATCCTCATAGTCGCTCCAAAGAAAACATCTGCTACTACAGAGTTCGATTCACAAGGAAGATAATTTACATAGAATGTCTATAACATCATACACTTTACCAAGAAAGAGAAAACTCTACAATTTTAATTTCTGCCTTTCACTATTACATCCATTTAGAATAAAAGCATTATCAGGCAGTCATAAAGCAACCTAGCCAATTTTTTTATTTTTAAAACTGGAATTAGAATTGTAATCGGTTTGAGATAGCTTTTCATAAATTACCATTATTGATCAGACAATTGCAGTAACTAATAACATAAACAAAGGTTAAGTTTTACTGTTTACCTAGTTCATTCATTTTGTCCATTGTGAAATAATTTTATGCTACAAAATACCATTTTCGAAGCCAGAGAGCAATTAATTGAGGAGCAAGGAAAAAGCAGAAGCCCATTCTAAATGCCATAACAGATAAAAGAAAATAGAAGGACATTCAATTCATGACATAATAAAAGGGTAGCAGAAGATTGCAAGGGCAGGTTTAACATGCCTGGTTTAAAACGCCATCTCCATATGCATATGATTGTTTCAATGCCGCTGCTTGCCCTTAACCCAAAGTGCTCTGCGAGCTCGAGCTAGCGCCACATTCACGCGGTGAAAAACAGCTACAAAGCCAACCCCATGATTTGAAGCTCGGACACAAGACATAAAGATTACATCACGCTCCTGGCTCTGAAAGGCATCTACCGTAATGATAAATAACCTTTTCCTCCATCAGGTTTGAGGACAGCATCAAACTGTGGTGCAAACATTTCAGCTGTAGCTTCCAAGGTGTGATAATTCCAACAGTAAACTTTATGCCTGCAAACCTTGCAGACTCATTGAAAAAGCTCATACACTTGGACAGATAATAAATTGTGTTTCCCGAATATACTTGCTCACTGAAACAGTTCGGTCCTCTAAATGGAGGTTCGAGCATCTCCATCAGTTACATCGTCTGAAAATGGATTATAAATGCTTGATGAAGGATAATATTTCATCACAATGCTTGGTTGACAGAAGCTCATGTGGGCTGGTAAAGCAATGAAGGATACAACCTCTGATAATGCTCTGAGATCAAAAGAACACTTGCTAGCTTGGAGCATTTCCCAAGAATACTGAGAGTCCAACTGTACAACTAGATCTTGCTTTGATGGCTCAGTTTGGGAAACTGATTTTGTCACCTAGAATCTCTAACATTAATACCTCCTAAGTTCTTTTACCGTACTCCATGAGATGCTTGTTAATGGGATTCTGCGGAACTTGACTCATCCTATGTCCTTGAGAATTTCTGAGGTCGAATAAGTTTGCCAGATGCCTCGGAAAGGGGTGAAGAACTCTTGTCACCACCACTCTTAACAAACTCTTTGCTAAAAGATCTCTTGCTCCAAAGCTTAAAAAAGCCCCATACAAGCAGCTTTGCAGACCCGAAGATGGTCCTCGATTAGGTTACCTTGCTTACACTTCCATAATTTCATCCAATTTCCAGCTTCAACAATTAATATTTTGACAATGTATTGATCTTTTTTCATACGGGGAGAGCTTGCTTCCTCATTGTCTTAACCACTGGTGTCTATCAAATCCAGAGACCTAGTAAGCCAACATTCATTAGTTGGCTTACGTTTCCCACTCCATATTAGGGATGGCCAATTGCTGTTCTGTAAACTATTTTTGATCCTCTGCCTTTCCTGTATTTACCATTGTTAGCAGGTACTCCCCTCTAGCGGAAATCACTTTCTCTGGGACTCTTTTCCCTTCTGCAAACCTCTGATGTTATGACTTCTCTGTATCACCCGCCTCTCAAGAGAGCTCAACTAAAACTTCACCTCGTCTTCTACTTTCAGCTGCAAGATTTTGCAACAACTAATCACAACTATGGTCGCGTGCAACTAGAACATCAGGATCAACACCAACGGTTCCTTGGGATCACCCTGCGGCAGCTGTCACACTTAACTCTCTCTGGAGGCCACTGAATTTCTGAGATAAGTTTACTTCTCTGCCCTGTAGCTGCTGCATATAGCCAAATACTTCCTCACGGCACTCTCCTAGGAGAATTTCAGTTCTACGCTCCACTGATACTGCCTGCAACCATGCTATTCCAAGTACCTGGCTCTCCACACAATCATCTTTCTTCACTCAACAATCATGTACGCACACAGAAAAGTGTCCCCATTGCATAAGATGAACCAGGGTCGCTGCAACTTCAACATCAGATGAAAACCTGGTATAGGATTGGCACCATGGAGCAGAGGGAAATAATGCGCTTTCCAATGCCTCTACAGATTAAAATTGCCCAACCACTTTTCAACAAATCATATTGTGCATAGTCTGTTTGATCATTGATGCCCATGAAAACACGTTTGGTATAGGCACAGGCTAGGAGTGTGCTGGTCCAGAATTAAGTGGTTTTGGGAAATTGTTTATTGCGTTTGGTGAGACTGTGACAGCTATTGAGGGCGCCCCCTGCCAAACTGACCCAACTCTCACCCACATGCCTGCAAATTCCACTCTGCCTTCAATTCTCTCTGAAAAGCTGTCCCATTCTTTCATTTGGTCAAGCACTTGATTACATTCACCAAACCTCTGCACCTTGCCAAGAAATCACGTGCCTTCCCATGCCCTCCACTCCATTTCCTTTTTTTTTTTAAATTTATTTATTTCAAAAATTTTACTTTCATTATTATTATTATTCTATTTTTATTTATTTTATTCTAAAACTCATTCTATTTATATCGTTATTCTATTTTATTTTTATTTTTCTGGATCTCAGGTATGCCCCAGCGGTAAAAGGAAAGGGGCACCACAATAAGCGAATGGTTACACGAGCCTTAATATTGCTTGTGTAGTCTTGAAGCCTAAAACGCCCAGTCAAGCTAACTAGCCATGCGTCGGCTCGTGACCATGTTGTATCTCCTGAATAAGTGGGTGGGTTGAGTGATTAAATGAAATATTTACGCGAACGCCACTCCCAAACCGTGGCGCCACCACAAAACCTACTCTTCCTCATTTGCGCAACGAGGCTCGATCAGCGGGAGCGACAAACAAATCAAAAGGATAGTTTAACGATAACAGAGGATGATATCGATAACAATCGATATAAAGAAGGTAATAATAAAATACAATCGTTGATCGATAATACAATCATAATGTCATTATTATTATTATTATCATTATTATCATTTTACAGCTTGTGAAATAATTATCAATTATAGTCATAATGGTCAGCAATCGAGGTCGACGAAGGCACAACGACACTCCATGCTTAGCACTCGATCGCCACAGGATGAATAGGTGTAATGTAGAACAGGGCATTACATCACAAAGCATGAAAGGTTGTATGAAGCTCAAATACAGATACTCAGAACTCAAGATACGTTAATCCATAAGTCGTGACTATAGATTGAATCCCAGAATGAGATTGAATGATTCAAAATAAAATAACAATGATCTGTTTTATAAGGAAACCGAGAAAGGTAGCATTCAAAATATGCTACAAGAACTACTTTACAGAAACAAAGCCAGAGAAACCCTCAAAGATGATTGAATGCAAAGAAAACAAGAAATACCCATGATCAAATGCAGAAAGTTTAAAATTCTCTAAAATCCAATTCGTTATGATCAAATGATTAATACCCATTTTGGGTTGTTATAAAAGAGAAAAGTAGAGTAGTTCCTTACCCTCAAAGTGGCGGCCATAGCAAAGTGGCGAATTAGAACTCAAAATCCCAACATCTAAAACTTTAATAGATTCAGTGTCAAGTAATGACAACTTTGGCGATGAAAACAGAGGCTATGTAAAAATTCTCAAAGAAATCTCCACGAATAGCCATAGTCACGGAACACAAAATAAATAAAGGGTCAAGCCTACTCAAAACCCTCCAAGTTGAGCTCAACATAGAACCAGAAATAACTCAAGGCATGATCAAGGATCAGAGATATATGAGCTCTACTTTCACTTCCCACGACTGTTTTCAAAACCCATATTAAAAAAAAATGATGGCAATGGTTTTGCTCAGAATATCGGAGACAGAAACAAAAGAAAAAAGAAAGGATTAGCTCACAAAGCTCATCATGACAGCAATGAAATCTAAGCAGATCTTTGCTAGCTCAAGAGGAGTTCAAGTGAAAAATTCCAAATGATAGGGTTTCGACCCATTTTTCTCCATAAACTCTTGCAGTGAGTTAATTAACATGATGAGGGTTAAGGTACATGTGTGTTGAAGCCACAAAAACCCTAATTCCACTTGAGTTAGTTGCAAAAAATGAGTCACTGACACAATCATCAGAAGGGTCGAGCTATCGTTCAAAGGGGACAAGTGTAAAGTGATTATTACATAAACTTTACAAAGTTCACAAATATTACTCATTTCTACAATGAATAATTATCACCGAAAAGGTGAGTCTTTTAGGTGTAATCATTGGGTCTTTTCAAATAAAAAAGCTGACAAAGAAACAATAATCAAAAGTGGCTGAGTATTATAAGAGATCCATGTGTGTTATTAAAGGTGGCCCCCTCATCTTATATCAAGAACCATGGTAATATGCTAAGTCTAAAAAGGTGGCCAAAGTGAAACAAAGAGAAACAAAGGGTGGTCCCCACATAGAACTAGGACAGTACACAGGAGTATTTTTTCATAATTCAAAAGAGGTCAGAACAGAGAAGAAGACAAAATTGCATGCCCGTGGAGAGACACTTGCCTAGCAAGCAATATTATTTATAGAAAATTATTCACATTCTTTTCTTAAAAATACAATAGTCAACTTCAGTTTGACTGTATTGTAATTAAGACTATTAATGCCTATTTGTAATTGCATGTTCTTTTTATATTCCTTTATCTATTATTAAATAAAGGATAAAAATAGAATGCATGGGTGAGTACAAGCCTTAGGCTATTTTTAGGAAGAGGGTGAATTTTTATTTTTGCTATATATTGTGTGCCCTTACAAAGCACAAGGGGGTTATTCCATGGTGGGGATTCTTCTGGAGGACTTTTAGGTATATGAGTATTGAAGAAAATTTTCTAGTTTTTCCCAGTGAGTGTGAATTATTTTCTTCCTTTCAAAGTTATTTTTTAGTCTTGTGTATGTTATATTAATCTTTTGAATGTAAATTCTCTGATCAACCACCTTACCCTGTTGTAAATTCAGTATTCTGCTTAATTTTAATGTGCATGTTAAATTATTAGTAGTATTGTGATTCTCCCTCAGTATAATCAAGTGTTTTGCCCTTAGATATTCTATAGAAACACTATTGCATTGTGCATCAAAATCCTTCTCAAATCAGTTATGCATATACTTAGTCAAATCCCTCATACAAAATCGGTGTATCACCTTAGTTTTAATCATTTTTTATAGTCATCTTTTACTCTCAAACTCTCATAAATCAGTTTAGGAAACACCAATAAGGAACCGGCCTTGATACCAGAGACTCACCTCAAAATAGGTATACCCATAAACTTGAGGTGTTTCCATTGTATCTAAGAAAGAGAGATTAATTTTGCAAGCCCTAGAAAACCTACAGCCATCTCTCTACAGGGTGCACTTTAGAGAGATAACACTACCCTTAAAATTTATCCAAATTAAATTATTAAGATTTTTGTGCAAAGAGGACGTTGAGAGCTTCCCAAAAATTCCATGTTTTCCAAAAACCGAGTTCCTAATCAAAAGATATGGCCTCCATAAGTATTTACTTCTTCTGCGCCCGCCTTTTGTGCTCGGAAGAAAAAGCTTCTTCGACGCCCACTTTTTATGCCTGAGAGAAAAGTTTCTTCCATGCCCACCTTCCACACTCGAGAGAAAAGTTTCTCCTGCGCCTTCCTTTCACGCCTGGAAGAAAATGTTTCTTCCGAGCCTTCCTTTCACGCCTAATAGAAAATTTTTGAGTGCGTTATCAATGAGAAATTGCCTCTTTATTTTGAAATGATTATTTTAACCCTATTTTCTAGACCTTGTGTTTTTTTATAGTTGTTGTGATGTGAAAACTTTATTTTCTATATTCATCATTTTGACCAAAGAATCTAGTTGTGAAGCTACATGTGCATTATTGAATGCAACTATTTGACAGGCTAGCTTTTAAAAATGTAGAAAAATTCCATAGATTTTACTATCTAATTTGGTTGTTACCTTGGTGATGGAGAGCCTCAACCAACTTCATGAAGTAATTGTGACACTTGGTATCAACTTATGGCGAACTTGAAGGTTCAAATTTGGACCCTTGGGCATCAATTATAAATTCCACTTGGGGCTTCAACTGATAAAGGCTATAAAATAATGGATCTTGAAGCATTCACTCTTAAATCTAGAAAACAACTTTGTGTGGAAACTTTCATATTTTACCAAACATGGAAAAATCTAAATGAAAAGAGTTGGATAATAAACTAACTCGGCACCATAGGATTCCTTTGCAGTTATGACTGCCAACACAGGATGAGATTAACCACATTGATCCCATGTTTGACCTAGGATTCAAACTACCAGTGGATTAGATCATTTTTTTAGAAAGCTATCTATTCATAGATTTTTAGACACTCCATGTTAATGCTCATTCTAAAATAGATGGACCGTAGCGCAAATTCAGTTTGAATCATATACAAGGGCTTAGAAATACATTGAATGGCTAATGAATCTCTTTGGCATAAGTAAGGTAAGAATAAATGGGAGAGGTTACTAAAATGAGGATTCATGTAGTCAATTTTTATCGGGCCCATAAGTGGATGTAGGGAATTTTTTTTTATAACATAATGATAGTTGTATATGACCTATTTAAATGAGAATCCTTGACCCATGTAATTAATAAAATAAAGCTTTGACTCTTTACTCAGTAGGAGATCATTTAAGCTACGGCCATGACATTATTTGTATTTAATTTAATGGGAGGGTAAGTTTAGCCTTAGCCCTTGGTGAAACTTGAGAGGATGCTTCAAGCTCTACCCTTGTTAACTAGTAACACGAAAGCTCATGTTAGCGAATTAATTCTTGAGACTACAGAGTTGGGTGATTATTTAATTGAAGTGAAAAGGAGTAAACAGCCCATGTTTGATATTGTGAACAATCTACTTGGGGGGTTGAGTTCTTTGAATGTGATTACATTCAGGAGCTAGATATCTATCAAAGCATGGGTTTGAAACAGAGGATCTGGATGAAGTTGAATTCCTAACCTCCGTCTAGCAATCTGTTACAGTACTGAGTATGATAGAGACTTTCTAGAACCTATTCTAGTATGTTGCCATTACATGACGATGAGTAGGTATAGATGCAAGATATTAAACCGGGGCTATGAACTTGAATTAGAGGTGATTTCGGATTCATTGTCCAAGACCTTAGCTCGGCATTTGTATATTCAAAGGCCTAACCATTAAGGAGACTTGATAGACCCATTAGCTAGGCTAGAGACTAAGTCCATAGTTGCATCTAGAAAGATTCAAATAGAAAGAAGACAAGGGGTTCAATACCATCCTCCTCATTGTAGAATATTGCTTCATAAATTGATTTTTTAGAACATTACTCAGCGTAATGACCAAAAGGAGAACCCACTCATATATTACCTCAATAGCAGATTTGAATACACAAATTTGTCTGTAGATTAGGAAGTATGGAGGGCTCCAAACCTAGATGTCCCATCAGAACAAATGAGCAACTAGAGCTCTTAGTTTATAGATCTTACTAAGTAGAGGACCTCAAAAAGAGGCGGGGAACCTGGTTGGAAGTTCATCTAAGATCAAAACCACAGATCTACAGAATTGGCCCACAATCTGCTACAATGGGAGAGGATCAGGTATTTTTTTTTGGTTGTGGCTTTGAAGGGAATTATTTTGGAGAGAATGGTGGATCAGAATCAAATCTGAAGGTTGTAAGAAACACATCTCAGAGCCTACTGTTGTTGACATGAAGTGCATCATTTTTATATGTTTGGTACCCAGAACTGCTCAAATTGGGTATTTGATAATCCATGACGTAAATGATTGTCGAATCTACCAATGGTGCCAAATTGGTTGTATTACTACCTTATTTTGAAAGATTATGGTTCTTTGAATATTTAAATTGGATCACATTATAACAATGTGCAGCACACTGGTTTTACAGTTATTTGGTAGCGGTCCCGAAATTCAATGTTGAGATGTAACAACATGAGTTGGAGGCAAGATCTCTATAGAAAAAAATCCCCATAGTTAACAGTGTCGTAATGGATTTGGGACCTTTCCATCAAACTATCTTGGGGATGTTTTGTCCTTCCTTTGGGCTCGTATGGGAAAAAATCTCTCGGGATGGCCTAGTTGGCAACACCTTTGGGCTCAATGGATTCCCATGAATTAATCTTGCACAGCATGAATTTAGGATTGACAGTGATTTCCCTTTGGGCATCAACGGAGTTGCAGATTACTTTTAAAATTTACACCATTTTGAAACAAATGACTTAATTTGTTCAATGACTTGGATCCAGAATGTTAGATGTTTGAAACTGGCACACGTGTAAATCTAGACATGGGTTTCTAGCTTCCTTTTGAAATTTTTCTATAGAGAAACACATCCCCTTCCAAGGATTTATTAATTCTTTTATTTTTCTAGGGAATTCTACTGAGGTTACCACCCCCACGTATGATCTGACTTTTCATCTAAATACCTGGAGGGTTGGCAGCATTTGGGCCTATCTTAATGAGACACCTTTGAATTTGTGACCGAGTGTCATGTGGCTTCTATGAAGATTGATTTAACTTAAGGGCCAATTTAGGAGATGAAGGTTTAAAAGTGGATCTAACCCTAGATGTTGGGCTGATGAAGGGTTCTTTTTAGGTCAAACCACATGAATTCATGCTATTACGGACAAAGGTTAAACGTTAGCTTGAGTTTCACCTTGGGCCTTTCTAACACATTACACAGAGGTAAACACATGGTATCTTTTAATAGTTGGCCTTTCTATACTAAGCAATTTAAGTGGCCACCTCAATGTTCCTTTTCACATTTAGACATACATGGATGGCTTCATGTTTCAGTTTAGAGATCCATTGGCTTGACCTCCCCTTCAAGTGTTGTGATTGAGACAATTATTGGCAGGTGCAACACTCTTATACTTAAAGTGATGGTGGGCCCATTCACATTATAGATTCTAGGACCCTGGGCCTTTGTGGTAGAGCTTTAGCGATAGATTAGTGCAAGTGCAGTGGGTAAACTATTATGAATGGTACATCTAGCTTGAAAGGATGGTTCATTTCGTTATGATTTGGAATTTTCACATTTGTTAACCTGTTGTTTTCAAGCCTAGGACATGTGGAATTCCAATGTTTGATGATTTTGGTTTCCAGATGTAGTGTCCCACTTCCCTTCGACACCTTTTGATAATGATCATGACACTGTTGACTATATTATGGACATTATTATAACTTTTGATTTAGTATGATGTTAGATGTTAGATACATGGATTATTGTTGACTTGATTCTTATATGATGCATGATGATTATTAGAGACATTTTATATATTGATGTTGATGTACTGTTTGACATGGTTATATATATATTTATGGATGTTGTTAGGACATGTGATATTTGGATATATTGAGTAGACCTAGAAAATGGAATTAAAATTGATGATGATATAGTTGTTGATGAAATTGTAAGTGATATTATTGATTGTCTTGATGTTGTTGTGATTCATATATATATATATATATATATAGATGATTTTGGAATTATATTTATATTCATTTGGATGTTCTGATATGGCCATGAGGCCGAAGGAGGTATTTGTATTTTGCAGGTTAAAAATATCACAACAAACATTAGGTGATTGGAGACCAACCACATTGGAATTCTAGATGAATTCAACAAGGTCACCATGGAAACTTGTATTTGTTTGTGTGTGTGTTTGATTTTTGTTAGGCATTCCCATGGGGGGATCACCTTTAAATGTTACCATGGCACTTTGTGTATTTATTTTATTTGGTTTCCTTTGTTTAATGTTTGTATGTGTTTATTTAAGTGATGTGTTTCCCCTTTCATTATTTAATTAAATAAATGTGGTAAATATTGTGAGTAATCATGTTGTTAAAGTTAATTAATCAATATGGGTCATAAGAAAGTAATTATTAGAGTTGTTGGCCTTGAATTAAAGTGTTAAATGTTGTAGTAATGTGTAAGAGATATGTAAGTTGATTTTGGAGTATGAAACACTCCACCTTCTTTTGAAATTCGAATTTGTCCTTGGAGGCTGATTTTGGAGGCTTGTGGGACAAGTTAAACTTGTCCCATACCTCTTAAATTTATATACCAACCTTACCTATGGTTGGAGAGTTAAATTTAGACTTCATTATGCATTTTTGTAAGTCAAGTTGTATGTTTTAATTGCACTTTCTTCATGTTTTAAATTTAAGTCCTTATGGGGTGTGGGCTTGATTTGAGTGTGGAAGTAAAACTGTCATATTATTCACCTACTTATTTATTATGCCTTGGAGATTGAAGTTGACTTATGAGTGGGGTTGAGGATGTGTGATGTGGCATCCTACATGGATCCACCTCATCCTCTTCTCTTCCCTCTTCTATAAAATTTGAATTCCTTACCTTGTTTTGGGTTGCTTCACCTTTGGATACTTCATTTTGGGGTGAATTTTTCTTTTGTTTTGAGAGATCTTGCTTTGGAGAAGTTTTTAAGATTGTTGAATGCTTGTGCTTGGTTGATATTTGGATTTCTTGCATTGGAATAAAGCTTGTTGTTTGGAACTTGGAACAACTCCATCATGGAGAGGTAGGAGCTTGGCTCTTGAAATGCTCCTCTTTTATTTATGCAAATGTTATTGTTGTGAATGTTTTGGCATGTTTGTGGGTTGTTGGGTAGATGGCCTAGGAATGGTGTAGGAGAAGACTATGGGGTATATTTTGTGGGAGGCATAAGTGTTTTTAGGGAGGTATAAGTGTGGAGGGAGTTGGGATTTGGGTTCCACCTTGCAAAGAAATAGCTTGCATTTCTTTACTCGTTATGGGGTGCCATAAGAGGTTGGGGAGGCATAAGGAAATGTGAGGAATAAGGGGTACTTGGGGGAGGCATAAGGGCATGTCAGGGTTTTGATATACTATATTTTGGTGGTTTGTTATCAGGTGGTGATACCCATTTCCCCTTTGGGAGGCATAAGTAGCATCCCCCATAGTTTCCTGCTCCTTTGGCTTGCTTGATGAAGCCTGAGTATTGTTTGTGTTTTATCTGTGGTTGCAAAACTATTTATTTTTTCTGGACTATGTTTTTAAATGTGAATTTTCATGTGAAAGATTGTGTGTTGTGGAAGCCTGTTGTTTCCATGTGTTGAAACACATTTCATCATTTCAATGTGGTTGGGGCTCGGGGGCCAATGAAGAAGGATGGATTCTCCTTTTCATTGGATGTCTTTGTTGGTGGAGAGTGTTTCCTTTCCCCTAATTTTGTTGTGATCAAAATTGGAGAATGATGGATCTCCATGTTGATGTTCTGGAGAAAAGGAAAAGACAATTTTGAAAGTCCTTGTTGAGATTATTTCCTTATTGTAACCTTTTCCCACTTCAAGTGGATGACATTGTATATTATTTGTGATGGAAAGATGTTTTGTATTGACTATGAAAGTTGTAATTTGAAATGTGAAAGAGATATACTCTATTTTCTACTTTTGAAAGAATGTGAAAGAGATTGTATTCTGTATGTTGTATTCGAGGAATGGAAGAAAGAAGTTGTAAAGATATCCTTTTGAATCAATAAAATATTGTATTACTTTTCTCAAATGGAATTATTAGGTATTAAAATCTGATTGTGGAATGTATTTTGAAATCTCTGTTGGAAAGATGAAAAGTGAATACGTATGAAGAAATGTTATAATATTCTGTTCTTTTGAAATGTATGATGTGGAAATCAAAATTATATTTTGTCCTTTGAATTCCTTGATTGGAATAAATTTTAATATGTTACAATGTTTTGGAATTTATTCATAGTTGAAGTTGGTAAGTGTAAGAAATAGATTCGAATTGGATCTCTGTTAGATGTTTTTTCAAACTAGGAAAATGTTTTATCTAAAAAATGTACAAGAATGACCCTGCAACCTTAGGAAATGAAATGAAACAATTAAATTAAAGTTAATATGATCATAATGACCCCAAATAGACCTTACCACTTGAATTTTTTTATAGAACCTTTCAAAATCGGGCTCAAAACTTTTCACAGTCGTTTTACTATCAAATTGAGAAATTGCGAATCGATCTTCAATACAACAAATTAACCCTTGCTATCCATCCTAAATTTACCCAAGTGAAATCCCCCATGTATGTTTGGCATGTTGAGAAAGAAATAATATTGGATTAGAAACAAATATTATAAGTTAAAAATTACCAGTTCACCCGTTTAAGTGACAGAAAAACGTTTTCTCAAAATTGACCCTTAAAACTTTATCCAAATTAAAATTTTAAGGTTGCTTGTGCAAAAAGGACATCGAGAGATTTCCATAAAGTCCTCATTTTCCAAAAACTGAGTTCCCTATTAAAATTTATGGCCTCATCAAAGTTTTTACTTCATTGGGCTTCGAAAATTGCTCAAGTTTGAAAAAGGCGTTTCTTCCATGCCCACCTTTCGCATGGACCAAAATTTTGCACCTAGAGAAAATTTTCTTCCACCCGTCTATCTCTCATGCCTAGGAGAAAAATTTCTTCCGCCCACCTTTCGCTCAGGGAGAAATAGTTTCTTCCGCATCCATCTTTCGTGCCTGGGAGAAAAATTTCTTCCACGCCCGTCTTCTGCACTCGGGAGAAATTTCTTCCCCAGGCCCGTAAGCCACCTTTGGGGAAATTTTTCTTCCTCCCAAGGCCACACTGACCCATAACTTGAGAATTTGAGGATTTAATGGACTTCTTATATCCCTGGAAAGGGGAGGAAATTTAATATCTAATGGGAATGGTTCCAGGAAGTTTTGAGTGCATTATCGGTGAGAAATTGCCTTTTTGTTTAAATGATTATTTTAACCCTATGTTTTAGACCTTGTGTTTTTTTATAGTTGTTGTGATGGGAAAAATTTAGTTGCTAAATATATGTTGAAATTGAATCTTGTTGTGGCTACTGTATTATTGAAGCTTGGTTGTAGGTACTTTTAAACAAAAAAAAATACATTCTCATAATTTTACTAACTAAACCTAGGTTGTTCCTTAGTCTCAAGATGGGTAAAAAATGATAGATGTGCCCCATCCTTAGATTGTAAAATGGAAAAATAATTTTAATGAATAGAGAACATTAGATTCAGGGAAAAAATCATGGGTAAATTTTCATACATGGTTCCAACAAAGAATTAAATTACTCAATCTCGTGTGTTGCATAGCAAACGCCTGCCAAACTCAAAATAGTTGTATTTGCTCTTAGATGGCCATAATTTTTACATCCCATCAACAAAATCACACAAAATTGGTACCATTGGAATCATGGCTCTGAGACCGTGCAAAAAATCAAGAAATTCTAGATTTTAATGAGAGATTTGATTGATATTTTATAGAAAACGTGGCCGGGTTCATAACAGTGTTTTATTTTCGTGGTTGGGGGTGCAATTAAGAGGCATGGTCATCATTCTTTCTCTGCTGCAGCACTTGGGACAGTATGGGGAGCCTTTTGCAAGTAATATATAATAATTTTACTCCATTTAATGCCTCTTAATTAAGTGTTTGAAGGAAAATTTCAAGATTTCCATTTTCCTCTCTCTCGCTCTTCCCATTTTTTCTATAAATTGGAGTGTTGGGCTCATTGTAAAGGGGGGATAGTTTTTAGTAGCGAAAGCTCTGTCAAAATTATCTTTATGAAGCCAATGTGTTGCAGGCCTTTGTAGTGGACTCCTTGCATGGTGATCCAGGCCCTTATCTTGTAATAGATTGAACTGTGCATATCATGAAGCAATAAAATATAAGTTTGTGGATGTATCTTCCCCTGCTGTGTTTTCTTGCATTCTTCTTGCCTCTTTAATCTTTATTACAAGAATATTGTGTCTATTATTATGTTCTTGCAGGGATCCATTATCATTGTGTATGTTTGGAAATGTTATTGTAAAATGCATTTTATGCTAGATCTGTGGAGAATTGTCATCACTCTCTTCTAGTGTGCATTTTGCTTCTGTTTTCACACATTGGAAGGACTATTGTTCTCATACCCTTCCTTTTCTTGTGCTATCACTTCTGTAGTATAGTTTTTCCTTTATTTTCATATTATCTCTCTCTCCCTGGTCCCTTTGGAATTTTAGGGTAGAGATAGTTAGCACTTTTCCCCTGCAGTAGAGTTAGATTGTGGTAAGTAGATTAGGAAGCAGGAACCAACCTTCTCTAGAGGTCTATCTCTAAGTAGAAATTCCCACAACTTGGAGATAGTACCCATGTTATCCAATCACACTGTGAGTTCAAGTATATGTACTTGTATAAACCATAGAAGGGTGTTGTGATTCGGTGATAACAATACTTTAAGCCGATGAGAATAAAGAAAAATGCTTGGTTACTACTAGACTCTAGTCTCAAATTGATTGTGAAATTTTAATATCAAATTATTATAAGTTTATCCAAGTATGAAATGTTAATTAAATTAATAATTATAATTGGAAAGAAAATTAGTTTTGCATCCTATATATTACTATCAAATTATAAAAGAAAATTTAAGTGTAATATTAAGGTTATTTGATAATATAAATATTATTACTTATTGATAATAGTATTGATATTAAAATATTATTAACATTGATATTAATAATGATATTGATAAAATTAATATGTATATATATACATTTAATATGTGTGTGAGTGTGATCTGGAGGAGGATATTTGTAAAATGGAGGTGGATTCGAATGTTTAAACTCTTGGAGAAATGAATTCCAATGAGGAACCAATTTAAGGATTGCATGACATCATAGAACATGGAAAATGGTAAAAAATAGGTCTGTTGAATATAAAAATAAGGTATTTGGATAAGTAAAGTAACCAGATCTATTTTGAAAAATACCTCCAAATGGTTGCAATTTATCATGAAAAAAATCAAACCTGAAATTTTTTATTAAAAATATATAAACAATACTATTAGGAACACCTACAATATTATATGAATTTTTTGTCTCAACAGGTTTTCCATAAATCTCTTATCTATCCAAAGCACACACGTTGATGAGGGAAAGCAATTCGACCCTTTAACTTTTTCTGACACTATGTGATCTCCTCCGATTTGTGGGCACATGAGGTTGAGGAGAACCTCCATAGATGGTTGGTTTCGTAGATGGATCAAATAAAACTACTTCTCTAGCTAGGTTGAGGAACCAAAAAAACATAATAAATTTAGCAAAAGTGGGAAAATAAAGCGATACACTAATGTTTTGGGACTTATACTTGCACAAACGATTCTTAATTGTTTGCCAAATAACTGAAAAGCTTCACTTAAACTCTTGTTTGACAGATTTTATACTTACAATGGAATTGACACACACCTATGAGACTTGCAAATCTTAGATAACAACCTAATGCAGGTGTTTTGATGTTACGATCATGTAAATGAAATCCATAATTCACTAAAACCTACCACACAAACTAATGCAACACACTTCACAACATGAAAAGTGATGGAAAACATGATGTTTTATTTGTCAATAAGATGCACAAGTACAATAGTTCTTCATACAAGTTTGAAAAATGAGAAAAATTCCCCCTCACCCTTACATAAGCAAGATATAAATAGTAAAACACCCCCTTCTGATCTCTAAAAGTAACCTTTTCTTAAATCTACCCAAGTTGACTCTTTGGACAAAAATCCAATAATAGCCCTTTACATGAAAATTTTTAACTCCCTTTACAATTAAATAATACTCCTAATAATTAGAAATCTAAAATTTTTCTACATGAGGCTGCAAGGGCTAAAAATAGCTTTTCATGATTCACACTCCTGTTTGGCCAACTATGGTTGTGGTGAACAATACTTTTTCTAAAAGATAAGGTGACTATGTGCACCTCTTAGAACATGTTAAGGTATATTTTTGGAATGATTAAGGTAATAAGCTCCACAATATGTTATATCTTGACACGTGCATAATCATTATCTATTATTTCTTATTTACTTGGGAAATATGCATGGAAAGGCAAAAATTTGGTGTCATTGGCAAAAGTAAAGGTATTTATTTTTGTCCTCTTCCAAATATCTTTTCCTAGTCACATGTCATACCGATTTCTTTATTTGACCTAATAAAACCACTAGCGGGATCAATTTAGTGCCTAACTGCGTATTCAAAAATAATGTTTGAATAATATCAAATGATAAGTATGAGAAGGTTGAAGGTTCAAACCTACCCATGGTTTAAAACCTGACCACTTTTGTGCTTAGGTTTAAAACCCTGACTCGTTTCTCAATTCATATTTTTGAATTTCTAAGAGTCTTTACTCATGGTGAAATTTATCTTGAAACCTTGGCTGCCATTTTTGTTGTGTTGTGGTTTTCTATTTTACTCACATTTATATCTGCCATTAAAGGATATAAGGATGGTTTATATGGTGACTCCATGTTGCATTTATTTCATCCCATGAGAGTTTATTTCCCCACCCAGCTCATGGGCACCATTTTCTGGTTCAAGCTATGTATATTTCTCCTGTTTTAGCTTCGGCCGAGCTTACTATTGTGGTTGTTTTGTGATATATGTGGTTTGATTTATGGCTCTTCGTCCATATTTGCAAAGCTCGGTTCAAGGTTGAGTTGTGTAGTTTGTAATTGATCAAGTTTTGAATCTGAATCAATTTATTTTTACCACACAACTCACAATGAGTTGTCTCATATTCAAGTATGCATAAATCAGATGAGATAGATACAAAATTAAGGAAGTAATATCTTACAGAAGCTGATATAGTATTCTTAGAATCTGGAAAGACAAGTAGAATAAAAATTACTATAGTGTACAAGAGAGGCTGTAAAAATTTTACTTTTCTAACTATTTTTCTTAAGTGTGTAGGTACATGTAGAATATGAGAAAAGAAAATACTAACAACTATGTTTACAAGAACAAAAATAAGTTTCAAAGAACTTAAATTTTAATGAGTTCATGGTGTATATAACAAGATGTAAAAATGTGCAAATTACAATTTGTAATGTGTTTAGCAAATTGAAAGGTCTCGCCATCAGCTTTCCCTTGTCCTAAGGTGGACAAACATGAAAAATAAATGTCACAGTTCATCCATTTACAGTGACTAAAAAATTTGAATCAATGCTATAAATTTCAAGAGAGGGATCAAATGTTGTTCTCTCCACATTGACAAAGTAAAAGCCTAACTATTTGGCAATGGCTATCTTGCTCTGCAGAAAATTCAAGGATTAATTGTATTTATAACAAGGAAAAGATGTCTAGTAAAACTCAGGGATAATCAGGACTTTCATTTCAAAAATCTCAAGCAAGTACTTTATGTAGCCAGTCATCCCTTATAAAACCAATTCCGTAGCTTGACTTGCAGTTACAAAGTGCAATATATCTTTCTTTGAAGCCTAATACAGAAGGGAAAAATAATTATAGAACATTTTTCTAAATTACGGTGAGCGTTGACATTGTATTTCTTAATTATTTTTTACACCATACCCACAATTTCTTACAATATATTTTGTCTTGTCTCATTTGAAACTAACAATATATTACACACCAGATGGACTGTAGCTTCTATCATTGTAATCTTATGCATATGTCTTAGATATTGTTTCCGGGATCGCTTTACATTTCTAGGTTATATGCTTTCTTTGTTTTTTCCTTAAGGAAGCTTAAAATGATATTTCTTTGTTTGGATATCCTTCCCATGATATCTTATTGCATCTCGATTCTTTATTGTAGATTTGTTCAAGTTGTGACTTGTATAGGTGGGTTACTCATGTTTGATGTTTAAAACTGATTCCGCTACTCTTTGGAAGGACTAAGACATGTAATTTTATTTTTTCTTTATTAAAGAACATTGGCTTTGGAAAGTTACCCATATTTATAAAATAAATCTGTATCTATTTGAACACCTATAGCTTTATTCATTCCCATTTTAAAGTACGTGAGGAGCCACTAATTGGAATCTTGCGTAAGCTTCTTCATGTTTTTTAACTTTTAAGGTTGATGAGTGTAACTGTCGTTTTATGAGATGATTTTCATTTTGAGAAATGTTGATGAAGATAGTATGTAACGCCGTGAAATAGTCGACGCCACACTCACAACAACGATGACGACGACGCCGCAAACAAACAAACGTCCCGAATATGCGACAATTTTTTTTTTTTCTCTTTGCAGGGTGAGTCCGCATACATGCTTGAACTACAACAGTCACGGTAATGCTTCATGATCAATGATGTTTAATTTAATCTCATTTGACGTTTCACCAAAGAAAAGGAGGGTCGTCTTTCGAGTTAATTTGTCTAATGTCTGGTGATGTCGTAATAGCAATGTTTTCAATGTTAACCTTAGGGTATGATGTAATTTATTATGAAATGAATTCACTGACCACTCAATCTTTATTTTTATTTTTATTTTCTTATCCAGTTATATTACGTATATCGCGATTTAATACATTATAATATATAATATATATATATATATATATATATATATACACACACACATGTATATATGAAAGGAGTCACACATTACAATATACATACTTTGGCACTAATCTATTTTATTGCATTGTATAATTTACATATGTTTAGGTATATATAATGCCTTATTTATATCTAGTGTAATAATTATTTGAAAATTCTATTACGTATCATACCACTACTACCTAGTATAGTATCTAATGCCCAGCTACCTAACTGGTTATCCCCATTTTAAAAGAAGACTTGCAAAGTATGGCATTTCAAACTAACACTAAATACTATGGTTGGGGCGGTGGAAGCTCAACTACCAACTATCCCCTTTATGACTCCCTGCCTCCTTGCGTGCAGGCTTCACCCAACCGGCCACCTAAACATTTGCTTGGCTAGATTTTGCAAATCAATTAACTACAAGTGGGCCTGCTGTGCATGTCATGTCTCCAACTCACACCCACGTCCTCTTCATCCTCACTAGACATGCCTATCAACAGGTCTGCGCACAGGATGAATACACAATGATCTATCTTTATTATGCTAACTTGCGTCAAAAGGAACCACAGGCCAGAAGGAGAGGCGTGCTGACCCGTTTTATCCCTGCCCCGGGCCGCATGGAATGAATGATGGTTGGATAAGAAGTTACAAACCAGAGGAAGGCGTATGGATCCATCTAGGTTCAGTCCTGGCCGCGTGAACAGGGAAGGGAGGTTTGCAGTTGAAGCTACAGGTGAGAAGGGGAGCCGCGGGATTCATGGCCTTGGCCTGCCACAATAGTTTCGGCTAGGCAGCAGGCCGAGCACAGCGGCTAAACAAATCCTTTTTTTTTTGTGTTGAGAGCATGCGTAAAAGCAAGTGACCATCTTACAGTTGTTACAGTTCAGTATCGAATGCATCCTCAAATTCGGGTTCGCCTTCAGCAATTTTCCCAAATTCTGGGTGACAGAGAGCTCCTGGCTTTCACAAGATTAGCAGGTGAATTTTGTGCTGGTACAACTAGGATAATAATTTTCACCATCAGAACGTTTGGGCTCGTTGTCTTCATGTTCAGCAAGCAAGTTCTTATCCTTGGCCCTTTCCTCTGTTCTTTCTATCTATTTTGAAGTACATTTACATTCAACCTTTTATAAAGTCTCAAGTCAGGTTTCCATGAAGGGATAAACTACGATCTATCAACAATCGTGAGCTTTACATTCAAATAGGATTGCTCGTTCAGGTCGTTTTTGTCAAAAGGTATGGTATATCTTGGAATATTTTTCAATCATTAAGTGCAACTTCTGGACACTGCAATTAAATCATGTTAACTCATTCCTTTGAAATTTTAAACCACTGCTCGTTTGGTGGCATGGTTTTTACTGATGCATCAAGATTGGTTTTTGTGTCAAATGTGCAGGGTGTTGAAACTATAGAATTCTGAATATGCCATCTGTCAACTATAGACCTCTTATACCAACAACTATTACTTGTCTATTGCAACACTGTTAAATAGACTTCCACAAAACTCACTTTTGCAAGCATTGTAACAATTTAAATATTCTCTGTGACAATCAGTGCTTTGTGTATCAAGTTGTCTATCAGGCATATCTACTGAAAAGTATCATCATTTTTTTCTATATTAGCAGTTATTCTCTTAGACACGATTTAAGGGTGATTTACTGGTGTTGATTTTGAGACTAACTTTAAATTTGTATTGGGCAGTTGCAGGCCTGCCATGCAGCTAGATATTTCTGAAGCTAAGACACACTTTACTTCATTGTGCAATCTGTAAAAAAAATACGTTTAAAAACTTGATTTGTAAACATTGCAACAAGAAGAGTTTACACAACAAACTCCCCAATAGTATATTCACATATTGTCAACAACCCGTTTTTGGCACATATCATTTCTTGTAATTTTTAATTTCCATCCCTATTACAAGCTTACAAATAAGTTCGAAATAAAAACAACTTTCCTTCAAAATCTTTGCACAACATATCCTACTTCATGTGGAAACAAATTTGCAATAATGGAAGCTCAAGAAAGCAAGGAAATATTACATTTTTCCTCCACTCAAGGTGGGTAAATACATGATGTTTTTACATTGTCAACAACAAGGTTCTTGTGCTCCAAGGTGTTCTTCATCCATGCTCCAAGTTCCAAGTATTTCAAATCACAACCAAGATAGGGGGAGAGGCAACACTCTCCTCCCAACCAAAACTCAATGGAGAAGAGAAGCAATCTCCTCCATTGACCCCCGAGCCCCAAACACAACACAATGAAGGGTGGTCTCCAACTCAAGGCAACAATACTTGCTTCCACAATACAATTTTCTTCACAACATTCAACGTTAAAAAGAAGAAACAAAAGGAAACACAAATAACACAATACTTTTCACAACAAGGCTTTCATCCAAGCCAACAAGAGAAGGAACTATGGGAAAGTTTTCCTTATGCCTCCCAATTGAGATGAGATGCCCATCCAAACCCTCCACAATAAAACTCAAGCCCCTATGACTCTTATGCCTCCCTCAAGTACCCCTTTTTCCTCCCATACTCTTATGCCTCCCTCCTCTTATGGCTCCCTCAAGGACAAGGTAAGAATGTGAACATTCTTACCCAAGATGGGCATCCCTCTCAAACTCCCTCCACAATATCCTATGCCTCCCTCATGAGTTTTCCCATAGACCTCTCCTACACTACACATTAAGCATTCTATCCATTTTTCACAATACACCAAAGTAACATACATTATTCACAAATTTACCATAGAAGCAACAACAATATGAAAGCAAAAAGGGAGAAGGTTTCCTACCTCTCCATTGGAGAAGCCTAAACCAAGAAGCTTTGTCCAAGCTCCCTCCAACACAATCCAAGCATGCAAGTCCAAGCTCCTTCTTCTTCTCTCTCTCCCAATTCTTTCCTCTCCCCCAAAAGAAAATAACAAAAAGAACTCCTCAACAAAAAAAAAAAAACTCCAACCCCCTCAACAAGAGAGGAAGTTTCTATAAATAGACAAAAGGAAAGAGTGAGGGTGATGTGGCTCCTTGTAGGATGCCACATCACACATCCTCAAGACCACCTCCCTTTAGTCAACTCAAATCTCAAAACACCATAAATGGGTGGTTGGGTTGAATGACATCTCTTTTCCACATCCATCCCTTCCCATGTGTCTTAAGGCACAATTAAATGCAAAAAGAAGACAAGTGCACTCCAAAGTCACATTTCCCTTCCCAAAACAATAAATAATCCCCTTTTTGGATTCCCAACCCATAGATATGGTTGGTAAGGGGTTTTGGGAAGTGTGGGACAAGTTCAACTTGTCCCACAAGTCCCCCAAAATTGCCCTAAATCTCAAATTCGAGATTCAAAGGATTTGGAGTGGTCAACACTCAAAACCAAGCATTCAATACAAGAGGAAACACAAGGCTCAAGGAGCCAACCATCAAAATTAATTACACCCACTAGACTTCCCTCCAAAACTTAAAAATTAAAACAAGATGTTAATTTAATCTAAACATACTTAGCAAAAGTAATTTTTTTTAAAAAAACATCACAAATGAAATCACCTACTAAAGTAAGTTAAAACAAGTAATTAAAATTCTTACCCCCTTGGTCACATTAGAAAATTTCCCCCTCATGGAAATTTTTCTTAACACATAAAAGAATAAAGGTAACACAATACAATTTACTAGTTGCCTTGACGACCAAATGTTGTAACCACCCGACATCCTGTTGTGTTTGGTTCCCAATCCCCCTCATGGTTGTGATCATGTTGTGTTTCCTGCAAAATACAAAATACCTCCTTCGGCCTTGTGGCCATGTCAAAATATCCAAAATAACCATATGCATGAAATTTATTAACATCTATACGTAATTCAATCAATCATTATTTCTAGGTCTAAATCACAACTTAATTATGCATTTCATCATCATCCAAAATTATAGTAATGTAAATTCAACAACTACATTCTACTTATCATGGCGAAGAAATCCAATGTTAGAACACATGCAATATATCCATATAAAAATAATATCGGTATCCAATAGTCTGTCCATGAGTCAGTGTAGATCATACTGAAAGCAAAATCCAATCATAACCCAAATGCATCTAGTCACAAAACATCATGCTAATCAACGTAAGTATAAGTCATGTCCATATCCAAAATTCTGCATAACTCAAAATGATAATCAACTAAGTGTCATAGGGAAGTGGGCATTACATAGTATCAATCTAATGGTTGACATTTTAATTTTGAAAATTGTTTCATCTTCAGGAAATCTAGTTACTCTCATCTTTTAAAACACAGTTCATAGTTTAAATTTTTGGCTTCTTGTACACTCTGTACAATGTAAGTGGACATGTAGATTTTTTCTACTATTCTTACTCCATAGCTAATCATGATAAAATAATATTTAATGAATTATTTGTAATTGTATACCCTTTTTCTTTTAGGGATTCATGAAGTTCACTACTAAAACAATGATTAATTACATAATCATTCTCTTGCAATTTGATCTGGTCAAGTCAGATTTTGCTTCTAACTTCCTGTTTGAAATATGCATTTATTAAAAAAGTCTAATTTTACTATAAAATATTCATGGTATTGATTTGCAAACTATTCTAGGAATTTTCCTCTTAAATATACTGGATAAGTGTAATTCTTGGTGAGTTTCCATATTTTGCCCATCAACATTGAGGATTTGATACTTTTATAACATCTCATTTTAATAAACCTTAAAATGTAACTTTGTGTATGAAAATCATGTATCTCTTGATTCATATTTTTTGCTGAATCTTAACCTCCATAGCTATAGATTGAAAAATGTCCCATTTATCATTTATTGTACTATTGTTTCTAGTATCTTACTTCCGTCTTCGGAAACTCATTCACTTATTAAAGAACGATATGGCTATCTACTTTTTTTTAAGTTTGAAAATGGATATTTTACTGAGTAGTTGATGAAGCTTAATTTACTGCATTAGTTAAATGGTGACCATTTGAGCTCTTACAAACTGAAACATACTTTCTCTCTTCTAAGATCCTTAATGAGATTCTTTTCCCTATGATTCATTCAATGAGAACCAAAATTTACAATATATTCTTCTTACAAGCCTGTTGATCCTATTTAAGAGTCATTGAATATTTTATTTCTATAATTAGAATGTATGCATATCTAAATCTGAAAATATAACAGGGAAAATAACACCCCGAGCTCTGAACGTTTCTCTTCCTTCTACTTTTAGGTTCAGTGGAGCGGATTGATGAAGAAAAGTGAAGAAACATATTAGAAGGAAGTGGATTTGTTTCCATAAATGCCAATGATGGGTTCTCCTTACCCCTTTACATTTTGTTCCATTTTCATACTAGTATTAATTATTTCTTTCAGCCATATCCCATTGGCTTGTGTGGGAAACTTTTAAATTTTCTTTATGAATAAATGAAAATAGCCTTATGTGATGAGCTGTACATGTTTTGATTTTTCATTTTTTTTTTGTAAATGATGTTGGATATGAATGTTTACAACTTAGCACAATAAGGGTGAATATCACATATCCATAAAGGAGTTTAATTAATTAAATACCTTTATTTGATCATCCCAAACATGAGTAAACACATCTTATGTTTAAGGATGTTCATCCAGCCAAATACTACACCTTCTAAAACTAAATTTATTATTTGAAGTTTTATTGTATGATATATGGTTCATTTCCTGCCTCCATCAAGGCATTGCAGTAGTGTTCTTATGATGATACTGTGCTCTTGATGGAGAAGACATCTTGGAATGGTTATATATATGAGGCATTGCATCCTTGAACAACACTTGAAGATGCTGATTTGCATGGATGCCATTCCTAAATTTTTGCAAAATATCATGAAACCGTGATAACTCTTTCACCCCCCTCCAATGATTAACCAAATTGGTCAACACCCTTTATTGAACTAATAAAATAACAAAAATCATGGGGTGACCAATAAACTGTGAATTGCATAAGAGTGCACCATGTAAACCTATGGTAGAATGTTTGTACCAGGTGTAAGAGAGGAATATGCATTGAAGAGAGGTAAAGGGGAGTAATAGAAATGAGGAGATAGGTTTAATGTTGTGATTAGGATTACAATATTCTTGCACATCAACTAAATTAGTTCCACATTCAATTAGAAGAACACAACAATGTTATACAATGAGTAGACTTAAAACTCATAGACATAGACTTCTATTGATTCAATCTATCAACTTAGGCACAAACACCTTTATTGGTTTTACAAGATTATCATGTATAAAAATTTGAAATTTAGAGGGAGAGAGATTACATAAAACATACACAAAGACAATAAATAAATGTGGAACTTTTATTTCTTGAAGTGGTAGTGGTAAATATACAAATTGCATACAATCAATCATATTTTTCCAAAACTATGGAATGGAGAAGCCACTCAAATTTGTAAAATAAATATATATCTATATATTCCTCTTCCCTAATTTGATTTTTTGTCATGCCCACATTTTACACACACAAAAAAAATATTAAAAATACAAAGATTCTTTTTTTTGACTTACATTGCTCACTACACAATGCCACAAGGGCTCTGAGTAAAGCAACCTCAACAAAACAAGACACTTAAATAAGTCATCAACTCACATAGACACATGATAACATGATATACATGTCGATAACACACTTGCTCCAACGAAATCAAATGAAAGCAATAACTCTAGCCACAAGAAAAGGGACTTAAGGATTGACAAACCCACAACACATCATCACCATGGTTACATCTAGTTTACGATTACCATTCCAATAACATTATTATGTAAGAATAATTTTTTTCCTTTTCAACCTACGGATTCTTAATTTCATTTCACATTCCACTTATTGTTTGACAATTTCATTTTTCAATCTTTATCCCTTGTGACAATCTGCATAACATACATAAGTATTTTCCATATTTAAAATGCATAGTTAAATATCCTAATTGTCTCATTCTTATGTTACAATTATTCTTAAAATGATTATGCAATGTTTAGAATTTTCCCTTGCTAACAAGTGAACCTAACGTGATGTCAAGATGAAATCTTAAAATTAAGGGATACTTAGATTCAAGATAGATTTTTCCCAAAAACATTCTTTGATCACTATTAGTTATTTCCCTACCCTAGTTATGTAGTTCCATAACTTGTTGAATTCCATTAAGATTTATATATATATATATATATATATTATTCCTATTATATAAATTATATCTTTTCTTTTCTCATCATACCAAGGCAATTCATATTCTTTGTAACACATGAAAATGTTTATTAAGTTATAAGGAAACTAATAGTGACATTATTTCTAACCTCCACTATGGATGTTGTACATGTTAGAAGCTTAATTTACTGCATTAGTTAAATGGTGACATTTTGAGCTCTTACAAACTGAAACATACTTTGGCTCTCTTCTCTCCTTAATGAGATTCTTTTCCCTATGATTCATTCATGAGCACCAAAATTTGCAATATCTTCTTCTTAAAAGCATGTTGATCCTATTTTTCTCATTGAATATTTTATTTCTATGATTAGAATGTATGCATATCTAAATCTAAAAATATAACAGGGAAAATAACACCCCGAGCTCTAACGTTTCTCTTCCTTCTATTTTTAGGTTCAGTGGAGCGGATTGATGAAGAAAAGTGAAGAAACATATTAGAAAGAAGTGGATTTGTCTCCATAGCCAATGATGGATTCTCCTTACCCCTTTACAGTTCCATTTTCATACTAGTATTAATTATTTCTTTCAGCCATATCCCATTGCTTGTGTGGGAAACTTTTAAATTTTCTTTATGAATAAATGAAAATAGCCTTATGTGCTGAGCTGTACATGTTTATTTTTCATTTATTTTTTTGTACATGATGTTAAATGAATGTTTACAACTTAGCACAATAAGAAAATATCACATATCCATAAAGGAATTTAATTAATTAATTATACCTTTATTTGATCATCCCAAACATGAGTAAACACATCTTATTTTAATTGTTCATCCAGCCAAATACTACAAATCTATAACTAAATCTATTATTTGAAGTTTTATTGTATGATATATGGTTCATTTCCTGCCTCCATCAAGGCATTGCAGTAGTGTTCTTATGATGATGTGTGCTCTTGATGGAGAAGACATCTTGGAATGGTTATATATATGAGGCATTGCATCCTTGAACAACACTTGAAGATGCTGATTTGCATGGACGCCATCCCTAAATTTTTGCAAAATATCTTGAAACCGTGATAACTCTTTTACCCCCCTCCAATGATTAACCAAATTGGTCAACACCCATTATTGAATGTAAAATAACAAAATCTGTGGGGTGACCAATACACTGTGAATTGCATAAGAGTGCACCACTAAACCTATGGTAGAATGTTTGTACTAGGTGTAAGAGAGGAATATGCAGTGAAGAGAGGTAAAGGGGAGTAATAGAAATGAGGAGATAGGTTTAATGTTGTGATTAGGATTACAATATTCTTGCACATCAACTAAATTAGTTCCACATTCAATTAGAAGAACACAACAATGTTAACAATGAGTAGACTTAAAACTCATAGACATAGACTTCTATTGATTCAATCATCAACTTAGGCACAAACACCTTTATTGGTTTTACAAGATTATCATGTATAAAAATTTGAAATTTAGAGGGAGAGAGATTACATAAAACATACACAAAGACAAAAAATAAATGTGGAACTTATTTCTTGAAGTGGTAGTGGTAAATATACACAACATACAATCAATCATATTTTTCCAAAACTATGGAATGGAGAAGCCACTCAAATTTTTAAAATAAATATATATCTATATATTCCTCTTCCCCTAATTTGATTTTTTGTCATGCCCACATTTTACACACACAAATACAATACTAAAAATACAAAGATTCTTTTTTTTGACTTACATTGCTCACTACACAATACCACAAGGGCTCCAAGTAAAGAAAACTCAACAAAGAACAAGACACTTACATAAGTCATCAACTCACATAGACACATGAAAACACCATATACATGTCGATGACATACTTTCTCCAATGAATCAAATGCTATCAATAAATGAACCACAAGAAAAGGGACTTAAGGATTGGCAAACAGACAACACATCATTACTATGGTTACATCTAGTTTACGATTAACATTCCAATAACATTATTATGTAAGTATAATTTTTTTCCTTTTCAACCTACGGATTCTTAAATTTCATTTCACATTCCACTTATTGTTCAACAATTTAATTTTTCTCTTTATCCCTTATGACAATCTCCATAACTTACATAAGTATTTTCCATATTTCAAATTGCATACAAATATCCTAATTCTCTCATTCTTATGTTACATTTATGCTTCCCAAATGATTATTCAATGTTTAGAATTTACCCTTGCTACACAAGTGAACCTAACGTGATGTCAAGATGAAATCTTAAAATTAAGGGATACTTAGATTCAAGATAGATTTTTCCCAAAAACATTCTTTGATCACTATATAGTTATTTCCCTACCATAGTTATTATAGTTCCATAACTTGTTGAATTCCATTTAGATATATATATATATATATATATATATATATATATCTTTTGTTTTCTCAAATTTTGATCACACCAAGGCAATTCATATTCTTTGTAACACATGAAAATGTTTAATTAAGTTATAAGGACTCCAAGAGTGACATTATTCCTAACCTCAAATCTTGTTTTACTCTTATATGATTTACTCTTACATCACACTATGGTCTCATTATTAGCATAGTTTTATAACAGAAGGAGTTACGAAAGTATTATACTAACATCTTGAAGAAGTATATGATTGCAAGCACTATAACCACACATGAACCTCAACATTAACCTCCCAATCAACTGAGGTTTATTTTATTTCTAATTGCACATAAGAATATATGCCTTAACTATAAAATTTTTAAGCTGAAAGGACATGATTATGATAGATAACATTCATGAAAGACCAAGGTGATTTGTTGATAGAAACCAAGGTAAAACATTTAGCTTAGAGGAACTAAGAACTTCATTTACAAGAGTTTAAGTACCAAGAACACTATTTCATGATCTCCATTTATGTTGCATGGATCCAACAAGGATTTCATTCGCTGATGAAGATAATTTCTAGATCTAATTTCGTAAGACTTGGAAATCCAATAGGATACTAAGGAGTAATATACCTACTTACTCCAAAGATGGTAAGGTTACACCGCATAGTCGTTGCTTCAAACAAGGACTCTTAAGGTGTTCCAAGGTGGTGTTCACCACTCAACACAGTGTCAGAAAGAGAATACATTCTCCTTGCGGTTACCAAAACTTGAAGGAAACCACATACTCTGGATAAAGTTGGACCATGTCATTCCTAAAAGATGGGTTCACGACAATGTCGCTAAACATAACGACTATGACGGTAAACTCAAACTAGGGGTTTTATTTACCTAAACTAGGAGGTTCCATCGAGTGCAAAGTTTAAGTTCATTCTACAATTTCAATTTATTCTATGGTAAAAAGGATCACACATGAAGACATGTTATGCACAAATCTTATACTAGGGTTGAGTGTTTCGATTAAATATCTTTATTACATTTGTACAAGGTAAGAATACAAACACGCTAATTAATTAATTATTTATTGAACACTTAAAATTCACTACAAGATATTAACTTCAAATTCATTTACCATATATATATCAAAAAAATTAACCATACGTAACTATGAATCAAATTGAACCTATGATTAAATGCACATTTCCTAGATATCCCTAAAACTAGCATCCCATACATATTAGCAAATTTCAAATATAAAATTTATGTAGCATGAGACTACATTATACATATATTCATTTTACAATGACCTATAAAAATTACAATAATAAATAATGAATCACACACTCCCTTTTTTCCATCATTCTTGCATCCTGCAAAACCATGTGAGCATGAAATCAGCGATAAATCGCTGGCATGGAATCCACCCTAATCTAACATAATTAATGTCTTTAGTTTCCCATTTACATATAATAATAATTATAATTTTCATTTGAAAGAAAAGGTTTAGAAACATGTATTCATTTCACTTCATTTCGTAACCAAGGAGAGAGAAAGAGAAAGGAAGAGAGAGAAACACCATTTTGTCAAAAGTTCTATTTCACACAACAAGTTACACTATAGAGTTTCAAACAGTTATTTACATGTGTCAAAAGTTTCCACAGTGGTTTGGCAACCCGACAAGGGTCCTACAACTTTATTTTTACATTTTCCTTATAGTTGCAAAAAACATTCAATTTAGGCTCAGAGACTAAGAAACCAATTTCAAACGTTGTCTTCTAATGAGCAAACAAACCATGGTTAAATTTTTACGTGTCCACTTATATACCAAGATTTCATAGGAACCGATGGAATTCAGAACTGGTGAATGGTTTACGATTGGGGGCTAGTTTTTCTGAGGCCATTAGGTCATAATTGGCTAGTTGTAAATGATCAAAAATTAGCTCAAGGGCTCAAAAACCACATCCAAAACTTGAGATTAGATGGATGAACCATGCAATGAGAAACTTCCTACAAGTTCCCCTATATATGGAGAATTCATCAGAGTCGACGAGACTAAGAAGTAGAAAATGGTTTTCAAATGGTGAAAAGTTTTCTGGAGCCATTGTCGTAATTGGTCTAGTTTGACCTAGTCAAACTATGACTGGAGGCCTACAAAATGCTTTTTCCAAACTAACCATGGAATGTGATTTTTCGAACTGAAGGCTCCAGGAAATTGTCTAGTAAAAATACTAGAGATTTGTGAAGGAAGATAAGTATTTTGTTGCTCAAGGTTCAAAACGAGCCAAAATGAAACCAACTTTTCAATTTTAGCAGCTTCCCATACTACAAAATGGTGTAACAAGGCTCTAGAAGGGCATCAAAAAGATCACAAATGATCAAACAAGGTCGATCCGAGGGATTTAAGTGACTCCTCACATAACAAGGTACACGTAGGAAACTTCCACATCTCCTTTCAAGAGTTACGAAGGTTATTTTGCAAGTCTCTGAAAATCACGATTTATCTATTTTAACAAGGGAGTGGTCAACAACATATTTACAGGGAAGTCAACTTCAACTTGTCAATAAAAAGGGCTACTGTAGTAATCTGGTTTGGTTGGGACGTTTTCTTAGATCATCAAAGAAGTGAGGGTTTAAGTCCATTATTTACCGAGGAATATTGGATCTTGTAAGTTACGTTATAACGTCTTATTATTTTGAAAACACGATTATTTAAACAATCAGATCTATGATAATTCATACGGTTTAAAATTTTATCTTATTGCAAATGAAAAACTAAATGAAATAATTATGAAAGATAAGGAGAGATGAACCATGCTATGGAAATAACCGAACATCTAAGGGTTCTACATCTCCTTAAGTTTCGTTCAAACACATTCAGCAAAAAAAGCTTATCCTCTCTTCATTCTCAAATAGTTCTGCAACCTTTTTAAATAGAATATCTTGAATCATCCAAATGAGCTTTGGCAGCAAGGTAATGAGAGTGCAATAATAAATTTGGTAACTAAGGTTGTAAGACAATCCCTCCAAACAAGTAGCACATTTGAGCTAGATCTGATATGGCTATTCACAAAATCTCAAATTTTCATTAGATCTTGGCAAATGAAAATGTTGCTTGTATGTGATAGATTGACTTTTAGAGGAAACATGCAAAATCATCCATTCCTATGAATTTCTTCACAACAGTTTTCATAAATTTTCAGACACTTGGTGAGGTAATCTATACACCCACATTTGTTCATGGAATAAGAGTGCAGTCATATGTGTTGTGTTGAGTAGAAAAAATGCATCCCCATGATCCTTTTTCTTCTTTTAATTTTCAATAAGCATAGAGATTCTTTTTGGAAGATAGCAAACCTTTACATATTTCTTGTAATAGTCACCAAAAAGTGGCCCTAAGGCTATTTCAGTGGATCCATATTGATGCATGTACTATAGATGTCCATGCAGTCTCCGCAGCAAAATTTCTTTTTTGTAAGACATTCTGATTCAAAAGTTCACATGTTTGACTAAGAATCCACCATTTAGACATATTACTTCAGGAACTGTAACTACAAAACTTGCCCAAAGACAATTTCTCCATATTAAGCTTGTTCTTGGACGTCCATACACCACTTTTACAGAGCTTGACCATTTTTTGGTCACAAGAAAAATGGAAGGATTTCAAAATCCTTATGTAACTAATCCTACAGTTAGAGACAGCTTCACTAGTTACATGGGTTGTAGCATTTGAACTGTCTCATAAGGGAAATCATGTCTTCTGTACTCATTCCGTATACTATATTACAAATGAAACATTTGAAAAAATCTAATCCTTTTTTTTTTTTGGTCAAACAATGAAATGTTCATCCCGTTGTCCCAGAATGCAGTTGTTTGCATAGTGTCACCTAGGAGGCTTATTTTCTCACTACAAAAATCCAAATTTTTTAAATTCTTGAAAGGATAACTTGGGTTTCTGTTGGTTAATCCATTTTGGATCTTCAAAGAATTAACCATATGGGATTACTGTGCACAGGGATGATGCTGAAAGGTCTGATCTCTATGCGACATGAATGTCCTATCAACAATCCTACCACATGCCACCCAGAATCCACCCAACCACTTCCATCCACCTACCCACAAAACTAATTATAACCTTCCACCACCTTATTTTTTATCTCCTTCTTCAAATTTAACCAGATCATGACGCCAAAAATGCCTTCCCCCCCATTAAATTGAATGTGCTTTTTACATGGAGTTATTACCAATTATCACCCACTCCCACTTAGACATATACGATCATGCCTTTCAAATTATATTATTTATTTATTCTATTAATTATAGAATTTGAAAGAGAGTTGAGCATTACATTTCCCTCCCCTTATAAGAGCATCATCCCTTGATGTGACATAACGCAAAGGTAGAAAAGTAATAAGCAATTAAGGTCAAGCTAATGACAACAAGTTTTGTCTAGGGATAAGATATATGTTATTAAACAGTGACCACAAGAAGGTCAATAAAGTTTAACAATTTCTTAACTTTTAATGTTCTGTGAAGATTGGTAGTTTTATTTTACTTTATCAACTTAGTTAGTATTTTCCTTTACTTTATTTCTTAATATCAAGCTCTTAATATATCATTGTTTCAAGATTTCACTTTATTTATTTTCGTGGGTGCCCAATAGTAATTGGCCTCAAGATGTCACACAAAACTTAACACAACACAAACAACCCATGATAAACCTTGCTACTTACTTGCATGATTGTATCACATCACAAGAACTCAACCAAACCATGGAAGGAACATACACAATCCACACAACATAGTACTTATTGCACATGCCCCCGACACAATAGTAATTGTAACATAAACAAACTACAACAACATGGAATTCATAACATGTACACATATGAAGGTTTCACAAAACCAGACCATTTTTATAGCTACACAGTGTCAAGATGGAAGCAACATCACAAGACATAGCCTAGACTCACAAATGTACACATAACTCACTATACCAACTCCACACCTCACAAGACATCACAAAACAATCTCCATATATCTCCCAAAGCATCACTAAACAAATACATATACCTCCCAAGAATCACACAACAACTCCATATACCTCCCAAAGCATCAATCATACCCACACAAAATTTTATGCCTCCCTCAAAATCTCTTATACCTCCCTCAAGTTTCTTATGCCTCCCTCAAGTGTCTCTTATGCCTCCCTCAATTCTCTTATGCCTCCCTCAAGTCAATGCCTCCCTCAAGTCTCTTATGCCTCCCTCAAGTGTCTCTTATGCCTCCCTCAAGTAATAAAATAAAGATAAATTTTTCTTTTCAGCTCCCCAAAAGAGGTTGGTCACCCTATGGCCCTAGGCACATAAGTCCAGATACCTCTAACCCAAGTGACATAATAACTCATGGTTCAACAACCCGCTAGTTATCTGTAACTCCTTGGGGCGTACCCCCATACAATGAAGAAAGTCCATAGGTCCCACCACTCCATGGTGAATCCCATGACCCTATTCCAACACATTACAACATTAGAACCAACATAACAATCCATATCAAAGGCCAAGTGGTAAGATCTAAGCCTTTGGCTAAGCTAAAAATAATAAACTTAAAAAGAAAATTTAAATCTAAGAAAAAAAAATGGCCAAGTAGCCATAGTTAGTGCAAAAAAATATGCATGTTAGTACAACAACCACGAAAATGCCCAAAATGTATAAGAACATGTCAATCAAGAAAATTGTTGGTTCTAGCAAGAAAAGGGAAAGTTTTCAATTACAAATAAAATACATGTATAGGAATAACACATTACAATAACTATGTGGCCTTATATGCCACCAAGGAGGGTACTCAACGAGTTGTTGGCACTCGGAACATCGAGCCTCAGCTCGTAAAATAACATATCAAATAATACAACTGTCATCATCTCTATCTATATCATCCCGCCACCACTTCGACAAGGCTCAACATAGTCAAAATCACATAGGTTGAATCCATACGAAAACCATATCGGGAGAGAGAAAAGAGTACAAGTCACCATCTACTGAGCCTAAGGTGTCTGCAAAACACAATATGCATGACACCCATTGAGCAAGTGCCACACATACCAAATGAACAAAAGTGGGTTTTCAGCCTATGTAAGGCTCCACTTCCTATCTCGTACTCGGCTCGAGTGACTGGTCAATGGTACACATTTCCTCACTCCAAACATACACAGTTTACCAATTTCCCTTAGGGTCGGTTAGTGTAGGGTCCACAACATAACATATAACTACATCACTAACACAATGGTGATTCACACACATTAACCATAGCGTCTTATGCATGGTATATATACAGGGTATAACACAATCATTACTTTTATGGGTTATGATACATCACATTACCACATTCTACACCCAAAGTGCAATCACTATACATTAGGGATCATACACTCACCATATGCCCCTAAATCATGACATGAACCATCACATTTTACATGAATTATACGTATGAGGAACACAATGTATAACCTTACAACATATAGTCAATTCCAATTACAACATGGTGACACACATGATTTATCACAACATGGTGATGACATCACGATAAAATTCCAATTCACTTTACAACAATTTTTTCATGCAATACATCAATACACCTTCATATCACATAATGCCAAAATAATCCAACACTCTGCAATCCACAATAACATTATTTTTCACACACAATAAGGTGGTACATCACACGTGAACTCTTCATAGAATCCATGAAAAGGAGAAAGAATACTCTCATCACAAGCACATCAACATGATAAAAATACACACTAAGTGACATACACAACATGTGCATTCACAATATCACAATTACAACATAGTTCACATCATGCTTATATCACATTACTCTTCCAATATCCACCACCATCATGCAACACCATCACAACTCCAATCTACCCCAAAGGTTTGAGAGCATGAACCTATACTCTGATACTAAATGTAACACCCACATTTTACACACACAAAAACAACAGTAAAAATACCAGGATAATTTTTTTTTACTTACATTGCTCACTACACAATGCCACAAGGGCTCCAAGTAAAGAAAACTCAACAAAGCACAAGACACTTACATAAGTCATCGAATCACATAGACACATGAAAACACCATATACATGTCGATGACACACTTTCTCCAATGAATCAAATGCTAGCAATAACTCAACCACAAAAAAAGGGACTTAAGGATTGACAAACCGACAACACATCATCACCATGGTTACATCTAGGTTACGATTAACATTCCAATAACATTATTATGTAAGTAATAATTTTCTCCCTTTTCCACCTACAAATTCTTAAATTCATTTCACATTCCACTTATTTTTTGACCATTTAATTTTTCTCTTTATCCCTTATGACAATCTCCATAACTTACATAAGTATTTTCCATATTTCAAAATGCATACAAAGATCCTAATTCTCTCATTCTTATGTTAAGATTATGCTTCCCAAAATGCTTATACAATGTTTAGAATTTACCCTTTTTACACAAGTGAATCTAACGTGATGTCAAGATGAAATCTTAAGATTAAGGGATACTTAGATTCAAGATAGCTTTTTCCCAAAAACTTTCTTCGATCACGATATAATTATCTCCCTACCATAGTTATTATAGTTCCATAACTTTTTGAATTCCATACATATATCTTTTGTTTTCTCAAATTTTGATCACACCAAGGCAATTCATATTCATTGTAACACATGAAGATGTTTAATTAAGTTATAAGGACACCAAGAGTGACATTATTCCTAACCTCAAATCTTGTTTTACTCTTATATGATTTACTCTTACATCACACTATGGTCTCATTATTAGCATAGTTTTATAACAGAAGGAGTTACAAAAGTATTTCACTAACATCTTGAAGAAGTATATGATTGGAAGCACTATAACTACACACAAACCTCAAGTTAACCTCCTGAATCAACTAAGGTTTAGTTTAATTCCAATTGTACCTAAAAATCTATGCCTCAAATATAAAAGAGTATAAGGTGAAAGGACATGATTATGATAGATAACCTTCATGGAAGACCAAGGTGATATGTTGATAGAAACCAAGGTAACACATTTAGCTGAGAGGAACTAAGAAGTTCATTTACAAGATTTTAAGACCTAGAAAAACTATTTCACGATCTCCATTTATGTCGTCTGAATCCAACAGGGATTTCATTCGATGATGAAGATAATTTCTAGATCTAATTTCGTAAGACCTTGGCAATCCACTAGGATACTAAGGGAGTAATATCTAGTTAATCCACAGATGGTAAGTTACACCGCATAGTCATTGCTTCAAACAAGGACTCTTACAGGTGACTTGTAAGGTGGTATTCACCACTCAACACAGTGTCAAACCTAAAGAGAAGACATTTTCCTCGCGGTTACCAAACCTATCAGGAAACCACATGCTCTGGATAAAGTTGGACCATGGTTCCTAAAAAATGGGTTCACGACAATGTCGCTAAACATAATGACTATGATGGTAAACTCAAACTAGGGGTTTTATTTAGCTAAACTAGGAGGTTCCATCGAGTAAAAATTTTAAGTTCATTATATGGTTTCAATTTATTCTATGGTAAAAAGGATCACACATGAAGACAAGTAATGCACAGATCTTATACTAGGGTTAGGTGTTTCGATTAAATCTCTTTATTACATTTACAAGGTAAGAATACAACACGCTAATTAATTATTCATTTATTGAACACTGAAAATGCACTACAAGATATTAACTTCAAATTCATTTACCATATATATATCAAACCTTTTTACCATACGTAACTATGAATCAAATTGAACCTATGATTAAATGCACATTTCCTAGATAAGTCCCTAAAACTAGCATCCCATACATATTAGCAAATTTCAAATATAACATTTTTGTAGCATGAGACTACATTATACATATATTCATTTTACAATGACCTATAAAAATTACAATAATAAATAATGAATTACACATCACCTTTTCACCATCTTTCTTGCATCCTGCAAAACCATGTGAGCATGAAATCAGCGATAAATCACTGGCATGGAATCCACCCTAATCTAACATAATTAATGTCTTTAGTTTCCCATTTACATATAATAATAATTATAATTTTCATTCGAAAGAAAAGGTTTAGAAACATGTATTTTCATTTCACTTCATTTCGTAACCAAGGAGAGAGAAAGAGAAAGGAAAGAGAGAGAAACACCATTTTGTCAAAAGTTCTATTTCACACAAAATGATACACTATAGAGTTTTTAATGAGTTATTTACATGTGTCAAAAGTTTCCATGGTGGTTTGGGGACCCGACAGGGGTCCTACAACTTTCTTTTTACATTTTCCTACTAGCTACAAAAATGTTCAAATCAGGATTTGAGGCTAAGAAACCACTTTCAAAAGTTGTCTTCTGATGACAAAAACACACCACAAAATTTCTATGTGTCCACTTATATACCAAGAGTTCATAGGAACTTGACAAGAATTCAGAAACTGGTAAACACTTTACGATTAGTGGCTAATTTTCTGAGGCCATTGGTCATAAATTGGCCTAGTTGCAAATGATCAAAAGTTAGCTCGAGGGCTAATAAAACCACGTCCAAAACTGATGTTCGATGGATGAATGTGCAATGAGGAATTTCCTACAAATTCCCCTATATATGGATAATTCACAAGAGTCGACGGGAATGAGAACTAGCAAAATAGTTTTCAAACTGCGACAATTTTTCTGAGCCACCGGTCGTAATTGGTCTAGTTTGACCTAGTCAAACTACAACCAGAGGCCTACAAAATTCATTTTCCAAACTTCCCATAAATGTGATTTTCCCAAACTAAAGGTTCCAAGTAATTTTCTAGTAAAAATACTAGAGGTTTGTGAAGGCAGATAAGTATTTCATTGACCAGGTTTGAAAATGATGGCAATACGAAACCTAACTTTTACAATTTTAGTAGCTTCCTACACCTGCAAAATGGTGTAACAGGGATCCTAGAAGGGCGTCAAAAAGATCACAGACATGTCATTGGAGGTCGAATCCAAAGATTAAAGTGACTCCTCACATAACAAGATACACGTAGGAAAATTCCACATCTCCTTTCAAGAGTTACAAAGGTTATTTCGCAAGTCTCCGAAAAACCAGAATTTATCAATTTTAACTAGGTAAATGGTCAACATAATTACAGGGGAGTCAACTTCAAATTGTCAATAAAAAGGGTACTGTATAAATCTAGTTTGGTTGGTTTGTTTTCTAGATCATCACGAAGTGAGGGTTTAAGTCCATTATTTACAAAGGAGTATTGAATCCTATAGGTTATGTTATAACGTCTCATTACTTTGAGAACATAGTTATTTGAATAGTTAGAACTATGATAATTCCTATGGTTTAAAATTTGATCTTATTGCAAATTAAAAACTAAATGAAAAGAATTATAAAAGATAACGAGAGAAGAACCATTCATGTGGAGGGAAGTGGACTGAAACATGGAATTCGGTTCTACATCTCAATTAAGCATTTCATCAAATAGTTACATGCAAACCAAAAAGCTTATCCTTCTTCATTCACAGTTTCTCTACGTACCTTTTTAACAAAGATATTGAATTGTCTAAATGAGATTACGTAGAAAGGTAATGAGAGTGCATAATAAATATGGTAGCTAAGATCAAACAAACGAGATCTAAATGAGAAACACACTAAGCTAAATCCCGATATGGCTATTTAATGTAAATGAAACTGTTTTGAGCCTAAATGAATATATTGCATATGGTATGCACAGAGATGTTATAGGAGCACAAACATCCATTCCAATGGGAATTTTTTGTGATATTTGGTAAGGTGATTTCACAAAACATTATTTGAGTGGAATGAGAGTGGATTGTGTTATATTAGGCAGAAAAAGAATCCCTAGAATTCCTTCCCATCTTAGGTCTGCTTCTCTCCACAGATGAGCTGATTTTAAATAAAATAATGACCATAAGTCACAAAAAAGCAGCCCCAAGTCCATTTTAGCGAATCCATATTGTGCATATCTTGCAGTCAATGTAGTCCCCACAGCGATTTTTTTTACATTATTTTAAATAGTTCATGTGCTTGCTAAGCTTCCACATTTGGGTACATATCTAATTGAGCACCTACAACTACAACAACTTGCAAAAAAAATTCCTCCATCTTAGCTTTGTTGGATGTCCATACCCTTTTACAGAGCTTGGGTTTTATTTTTGGCATAGAATGGAAGGATGCTGGAAAATGTAACTAATCTTATTGGAGACCTGCTAGTTGCATGGGTGAACTAGTGTGACTATCTCATAAGGGAAATTGTGTCTTTTGTACTCTTCCGCATCTATATTACATGAAACGTTGTCTGGTATTTTTTCTCTTTTGGTCAAATAAAGAAATGGTGTCCATGGTCTAGGAGATGCGCTTGCAAGAAGTGTCACCTAGGAGGCTTTTCTCTCACTCCAACAATCCAAAATTTCTAACTCGCAAGGATAACTTGGGTTTCTATTGGTTAATGTGTTTTGGATCTCAAAAGAGGTGCATGGATTACTGTGCAACGGAGATGACAGGTCTGAACAACTGTGACCACACCATTTTCTATCCCACTCCTCCCACACACCACCAAGAATCCATGCCACTTCCAATCGCTACCCACCAACTTCATTTAATCATTCCACCTCCCTCTTGTAATCTTCTTCTACCAATTCAACCACTCATGGCACCAAACAAAAAGACCCCCCCACCCTGTTAAATTGAATTTTCTTTTTATCTATTATAATTAGTTTATATAAAAAAAATTAGAATACAATAACCATGCTTGCAAACGACATGAAAATTATAAAAGGGGGTGAGAGTTGAGCATTACAATTTTCATCTCACAACCACCTATGAATTTTCACATTCTTTTAGAGATGAAATTATGTCATATTATTAATTTTTAAAAAGGATTTATTACAATAATACACTAAGTTAGTTAAGTGAATAATATGAAAGAGTGAAAAAGTACATTTTCAATCAAGCTATATAATGCTAGAGAGAAGGGGGGAGAATTAGAATTAATATGGAAATGGGAAATCTCTTGTTGATGAAGAACCTACTTCTCAATGAAGATGAAACATTCTGATGAACATTTGAGGAAATCCTTCATCAATGAGAATTTTTACCTCTTAAAACTTGTTGAACTGAATCACCAATATTTCATATTATTCCTCCCACCAAGATATGAAATAACATTCCAAACTAATGAATGAGCGTTTTATAAACACTACTGTGAGATATTGCAATGTGATCCTGGGATGACTGTAGGAATCACTCCTGATGGTTCTTTCCAAATATCATAGTGACAATGAGGATCACTTTATTACTTCTTATTCTCTAAATTTTTACTCTAGTGGTCACAAAAAAACTCTATGTTTCTTGGATCTCATGATACATTTTTTGAGTAAAATGAAATATTTTCCTGCATAATACAACTATGATGATCCTTTCATGTTGATTATATTGATAACTAATATGAATCAAGATTGGATCCTTTAAATATTTATGTGTAACAAGGAGATATATTGAATGAAATTTCATTCACTTTATGATCAAGCACCTCGTATGAGATGAATAAAAATGTCCTCTAAGACCAAATTACACATTGAGATTGAAATTTTAATCTGTGAGGTCTTCCCTTCCTCCTGATTCATAATTCAACTATCATTCCTCTGTGAATATAAGAACAAATGAGGTATTAAGAGGAGGAACAAATGTGAACATTTTGATCTCATGTTAACCATTTACTATTTTTAGCAAGTCACACATGGGTTTCTGTTTTTAGAAAATTTTCCAATTTTATAAATTTTGAATGTTTTGCACTTGAAGGAATGACTTGAGTTATTGGAAACCAAATTTTTCTTAGAATTACTATTTTTGTAATATATATTGTAGAGAATTTTTTAGATAATAGGAAAAATATGGTTTTTTTGATAGGGGCCATAACCAGGTACAAATAAGGCCTGGAAAAACCTAGAAGAAATAATAAACACAATAATAATAAAATAGAACAAGTGCCCAATAGTGAAAAGAGACAAATAGGTTGGTGAAATGGTTCTATTGTGTGAGGATTTCTTCCTTATATGCACCTCTTTCCACCCATCTGAAATGAATTCTATAAGAGGAAAAACTTTAAGATATTCAATCACCCCATAAACACTATCTTTTATAGGAAAGAAGATGATGAACATTTTCATTAGCCGCTTTATTGAAATTTAGTTAAAAAAAAAATATTTGATTTAATATTTGTATCTATTTTTTTATTTTTTTCATTCACCTTTAAATTTTGTAAGATGAATTTTAGGGACTGTTTCAACCACGTCCTGTAAATTTGTATTTGAATCTAAATCTCCCTTAGTACAATTAAAAAAAAGCTCTATGAGTTGATTTTTTTCCACTAAGTGGTTTTCTCATTTTTTGATTTGCCATCACATAGTCAACGGAAATATGTCCCAAGGAAAAACATCTTCTACATCTGAGAGGTAAACCTTCATATTCAAGAGGTTGAGTCGAAGTTCTGTTTTAAACATCGAGCTCGATATTTGCAGGTACATTCAAGTTCAACCAATTTGAACATATGTAATATGCGTAAAATCAGTGGTATGGGATTCAATGTATAAAATATTACCCAAAGTGTTTCCAATTTATATAAGAAAAGAAGGTTCCTATAATTACATTTGTAGGTGTAAAAATCTAATTTAGACCGGTTTACAAGAGAAGGATTCAATAATGTGATTATAAGAGGGGTACCAGTGAAGATATAGTGGGGCCCATAGATTTTCATATATAACATATTTATCAGTTAATGAAGTATAAGAAAAAATAAAGGTTACCATTGCATAGGGGTAGATGTCTAACCTACCACATAGTATTGGAATCCATTGTTTTGTGATCCATTCGTAAAGGAATGGAATGCTGGGTAAAACTACATTAAATTTGTAAATCAGGGCATAATCTGGATAGAATCTCTTTGAATCAAGTACCTCATCCCTGAAAGTCATTCTCGGGGTGTTGGTAGTCGGCGCCATGGGTTCGGATCCAATCATCCACTACAACACATATTCGAAGGAATTATTTGTGACAGAAGCTCCGACCCACTCAAATGAAATAGGGATTTCAAAATTTACGCCTACAGATCCGTCACCAATTGTAGAATTTCGGATCCCTACATCTTAATCTGTAGGGGAATCATAGGCCATAAACTTGCCACAGTCCAACGTCCCTTACCTTGCCACATCGTCTAGGCATATTGGATGCACAGACTTTACACCATCCAAAATAAGAATTTTTTTTGAAGGATCCATCGCCACGTCCACTTGTGGGCTCAATTAAGGATTTGTAGAATTCATTTTTGAAACCAGATAGATAGGAAAAGTAGGGGAACCTGTGTTCACCTACCTTCCCTTTCCAAGGATGATATGTAATCAACCACTATATTTATTAAGGATCAGACCTTCTGGGTTTTCATTTTTGCCCATTTTGTCCATGGGCTTCCCCTATTAGGCGTAAATCAGGTGCTACTTGCGAGCGTTGCAAGTAAACATTTTCCACATATCCCCTTGTAATATCTTTATGGTTGGAGACCGCTCCCTCTACTGGACAATCGTCAACGACGTCAAATGAGACCTATTAAAAGTATAAATTGGTCTCTTAGGTGTCATATTAAAACTAGCAATATCACCTTTGGTGATATGAACAGGCCGATAGGCCTATTTATTAAAGGTTATTAATTAAAATTAATAAACATTAAATCTAAGAAAAAATATATTTTAAAAATAGTAAATAAAATAATGATTAAATTAATAAAAGATAAAAAATTGAGAATTTAAATTTAGAATTTAAAATTATTAAATAATAAATATTAAAAATTAAAAATATTCAATTAACAAAAATTACAAATTAAAAATAATAAAAAATTTAAATTAATAAATTTTAATAAAAAAATTGTCTTTAAATTAATAAATATCAATAAAAAAATATTGTCTTTAATGAAAATTAAATATTAATAAATATTAGAAAATTTTAAAAAAATTAATTAAATCATTAAAAAATTAAAAATTTAAATCAATAAAAAAGTTAATCAAAAATAAAAAATGGATTAAAAAAAATTAAATTTACATATTAAAATTAATTAGAAAAATAAAATATTAAATTTACAAATATTTAAAAATAATAGAATATTACAAATTACTAAAAATTAAAAAATTCACAAGACTAAAAAATAAATAAAAATTTAAAATTATTTAAAGGTAAATATTAATAAAAGTATAAAATTAAATTAAAACTAAAAATTAAAAATTATCAAAAACTAAATTATCATATTATAACCATTAGTGTCATCGTTATCAATTTTCATCATCATCAAATATCATTGTCATCGTCGTTATCATCACCACCACCGTTGATCATTTTCGTCGTCATTATTGTCTTCATAATCACAAATCATTATCATTGTCATCATCATCATCATCATTTTCATCATATTCTCAATCAAATCGTTATCATTAGCATCATCATTATCATTTCCATCTAATTTTTTACTGTTATTTTCATTATGATCATCATCATATCATCATCATTGTCAGTCGTAATTACTTGTCATCATCTTTATAACAACACCATCGTCGATCACTATCATTGTCTTTATCATCACCACCATTGTTGATCATCGTTGTCATCATTATCATCACCAACATCATTGATCATTTTTATTATCATTATCATCATCATTATTGTCTTCGTAATCATACATCATTGTTATCTTCATTCTCATATCATCTCCATAAATCATCATCATCATTCTCATCCCCATTAAGATTTTTTACCATTATTTTCATCATCATCATCATCATTGTTGTCTTCGTAATCATTATCATCATCATTATTATCACCTACCATAAACTATCATTTTCGTCGTCAACATCATCACCACCATCGTCAATATTTTTCGTTATCATCATCATCACCGCCATCGTCGTTCTCGTCATCATCACCACCATCATTGATCGTTGTCATCATCACTATCATCATCATTGTTGTTTTTACTTTTTAAATTTTAATAAATTTTAACTTTTCTAATTTCATAACTTATTATCATATTATAATTCACACCACGAATGCATTCAAAGCCTTAATATGTAAATATGTAAAGTTACGCATGTCAAATTATAAAAAAAATAACGTGGTTAACTTATGAAAGGTCAACAATATTATTGAAACATAGTTCCAAGTTCTCTAATTTCACATGTGTTTGTTTTCCTTCCATACAAAAGCTCGTCGCATATGATCTCACAACTAATAACGATGCACTGATGAGTTTGTGAGACACCATGAATGTAAAAGTCCTCATAGTGCATCAAATAAATTAAATTTATGCAAACATTAATTATAAATATGTAGAAATAAATACGAAATTACAAAATCAAAATGTATAGTTCCAAGTTCTCTAATTTCACATGTGTTTATTTTTCTTCCATACAAAAGCTCATCGCATATGATCTCACAACTAATAACGATGCACTGATGAGTTTGTGAGACATGGTATGAAATGTAAAAGTCGTCATATTGCATCAAATAAATTAAATTTATACAAACGTTAACTATAAATATGTAGAAATAAATACGAAATTACAAAATCAAAATGTATATCACACGTAATTAATAAACCTTAGCGAATTTTAAATGATTCACGTTTAGAAAAATTGATCACCATATATCGCTGAACAAAATTACACAAAATTAAAACTAAAAATTAAAAATTATCAAAAGCTAAATTATCATATTATAATCATTAGTGTCATCGTTATCAATTTTCATCATCATCAAATATCATTATCATCATCATTATCATCACCACCACCGTTGATCAGTTTCGTCGTCAATATTGTCTTAATAATTACGAATCATTATCATTTTCATCATAATTTTCATCATATTCTCAATCAAATCGTTATCATCAGCGTCATCATTATCATTTCCATCTAACTTTGTTTTTCATTATGATCATCATCATCATCATCATCATTGTCATCGTAATTACTGTCATCATCTTTATCAACAACACCATCGTCGATCACTATCATTGTCTTTATCATCACCACCATTGTTGATCATCGTTGTCATCATTATCATCACCAACATCATTGATCATTTTTATTATCATTATCATCATCATTATTGTCTTCGTAATCACACATCATTGTTATCTTCATTCTCATTGTCATCTCCATAAAATCATCATCATCATTCTCATCCCCATTAAGATTTTTACCATTATTTTCATCATCGTCATCATCATTGTTGTCTTCGTAATCATTATCATCATCATTATTATCACTACCATAAACTATCATTTTCGTCGTCAACATCATCACCACCGTCGTCAATATTTTTCGTTATCATCATCATCACCGCCATCGTCGTTCTCGTCATCATCACCACCATCATTGATCGTTGTCATCAGCACTATCATCATCATTGTTGTTTTTACTTTTTAAATTTTAATAAATTTTAACTTTTCTAATTTCATAACTTGATATCATATTATAATTCACAACACGAATGCATTCAAAGCCTTAATATGTAAATATATAAAGTTACGCATGTCAAATTATAAAAAAATAACGTGGTTAACTTATGAAAGGTCAACAATATTATTGAAACATAGTTCCAAGTTCTCTAATTTCACATGTGTTTGTTTTCCTTCCATACAAAATCTCGTCGCATATGATCTCAGAAACTAATAATGATGCACTGATGAGTTTGTGAGACACCATGAAATGTAAAAGTCCTCATAGTGCATCAAATAAATTAAATTTATGCAAGCATTAATTATAAATATGTAGAAATAATTACAAAATTACAAAATCAAAATGTATAGTTCC
>JAHRHJ020003507.1:0-154228 GCA_019776745.2 Taxus chinensis | reverse complement strand
GTGATAAATATCAGTAAGATCATTGGCTATACCTGACCCATTGACTTTGCGAAAGGTTATTTATCACCTGCAATAGATTATACGGAGGACATTTTAAAAAATGGACACCCTCATTCATATCTTGCAAGTATTTATTTTTTTTTTTTTTTTTTTTTTTTTTTTTTTTTTGGTTTTTTGTTTTTTTTTTTTTGTTTGTTTTTTTTGGGGGGGGGGGGGGGGGGGGGGTTTCCCCATTATACCCTTCTTCATAGTCTGCAGAAATTCACTTAGGTATGAAGTTGTGCTATATAAAGGTAAAGATGATTATTTTTTGTCTCTAATATCTAAGGAATTGTACAGTGTAAGTTTTTTTATTTGTACATGAGGCATGAGGTTATGTTGATATAAAATTTGGAAAGTTGTGTGTGATAATGTAGTTTCTCTTGAACCATTTTGTATTCTACAAAATTCACTAGATGAGAGTTATGATGTAGGACTGTACTTTCCAAATACTATTTTTATCTGAAGAATCAACTATAATACAGTTTGGTTGGACCTTGCCTTTTAGTAATATAGTTTCATTATGGTAGTTATATTAAGAAATTTATAATGGAATTGGTTGAGCTAGTTTTTGAATCCCAGAGACTGCCATTCTTCAAACTCTATTATCAAAATCTTGTGTAATGTGGTTCTTGTCTTAAATTTCTATTTATTTAAGTTTTACTATTACGAGGCTCATTCATTCAAAGGAATTATTTCCTTAATGGTCCATGACTTATAAAACTTTGGTGGTAGTTTACGGATCATCATCCATTCACTCTTCGATCTGGTGTTATCCCCATCATTAATCATGTTCATTGTCAATTTGTAAACCACCATCCCCTTTGAATACCTTAATGTGCTTACCTTCGAACTTGCTAGAAATATCAATAAGACCAATGCCCATTGGTTGTTGTGCTCATTTCTTGTGATTATAAGATGTTTTTCCCCCTACCTAGTTTAGTTCACTATGTTGGAGGGATGACTCATTCCCTTAGTGGATGGTGATTCCCCTAGGGTTCATTTTAGCCCTCTAAAAATTATAGTGCAAAAATAACCTACGCTATCCCCGAACCAGTTTTTCATGTGGAAAGGTGAATTTTACAGTATTCAAAAAGTTTATTTCACTAGGTTTTTTGGAGCCATAGAAACCAAGTTCCAGACACCGATGGACTTTTTGACCAGCGTGAAAAATACAACGTCAATAACCCTCATTGACGATCCCGCATCAACACAAATGTCAACAGAGGTTATTAAACTGTTGGTCAACAAGGATCAGTGACTGTGTCAATAGCACAGCTGACGTGCATCAATGGCCTCTGTTACGTTTGTCCAATGGAATCTGTTCAATCAAGCGTCAATGGCCTCTGTTGACAACGCGCCAATGGGAATCTGTTGATGCATGTCAATGGCCTCTCTGTTGTCGCGCCTTCATGGCCCTCATTGAACACACAAAAATCCCAAATGTCCTCTATTACGTGCTTCAATGGCCTTTTGTTGACACGCTTCTGGCCTTTTGTTGATGATCGTCAATGGCCTCTGTTGACATGCGTCAATGGCATCCATTGACATTTATTTGGCCTATAAATACCCTCCCTCTAGTCATTTTCATCTTATATACTTGTTCGGCTCTTTAAGTTTTTTTGCAGAACCTTCATTTTCAAAAATGCGAGCACAACTACAATGGTTGAATTGAAGCTTCCCCTCAAGCTCAGGACAAAAATCAAGAAGATATCCATTCTAGTCCATGGGAAAGATCATCTAAGGACTCCTTTCTTCCTGCCCCACATTCATACTATTTTAAAGATGTCCTCTGAATATAAATATTTGATCGATGCGTGTGAGTTTACTTTTTTTTACTAAAAAGTGCTCGTTACAGTGCCCCATTTAGAAATAGATCAAGATATTTTGAATTACCTTATCTCATTCTACAATACAGAGGATATCCTTTTTTATGTCACTCTACATGATGGATGAATGTTTCAATTTAGTATCGGCGCAAATGGCATCCATCGGTTTATAGGCCTTCCCTTCAGAAATTTAGCATTGTTAACATTAGGCAACACTCCAGAAATGACAAGAAATATCCTCGAATCAACGTTTTGGTTCCATGTTGATTGAATTATTTTTTTTTCATTTGTCATTTTATGCTGTTATGTTCATTTCTTATGTCAGTTCAATTTATAACATTATTTTATAAGTACAATTTAGTGTTATAAATTTATAATTAAATTCCCATTGTTTGGCATTTTAGCTCATGTCAATAAAATCCAGTGTGGTGTGGATACGCAAACATTCAACCCACTTTCTTGCTACAAGTGATTTCATTTTCAATCCAGAACAGTATTGCATGGTCTAAATAGATATACCAAACTTCCCTCTAACATACTATTTTCCACTATCCAAACACATTTTTTTATTGTCATAGCTATCCAATGACAAGATTTATGGAGCATAGTTCTTGCTATAAACCGAAGTTTACGTTTCAGCTATGAAAAATTCTAAATTGTATTGCAGTTTCGAGGTGGTATATCCTTTCCCCTGACTAGGCTAACTATCACGTACATTAGCAGGAAATGATAAACTCAAATTTTTGAATTGTATATGTCAAAAACATGTGTGGCACACTGGTAGGTCGTTGTGTTGTTAGCCTGCAGGTCGCAGGTTTGATTTTTCCCTGCTCCATCATGAACGTGCGTGATGGATAGGGTCTTCCCTTTTCCACAACCAGAAAATAAAAGTGATGGAAAACATCCATTTTATTTCTGCAACGTCAAGCCAAAAAACAAGAGATCCACATGTAGTTTTGGAGAGCTAGGTTCAAAGTGGTGCCTCCTAGAGTACTTGATCCCTTAAAGAGGACCAAGTCCAATAGAAGTGACCAAAAAACATGTTAACATCTATCAAATGATGACAGGATGAGTTTGGATCTGCAGCTTTAGACGAGGAAAACAATCGTTGTATTGTTGTAATGCCAACCAAAACCGAGACACCCACTTATAGTTTTGGAATACCGCTAACCCTTAAGGCTTCAGTCCTTTCAGAAAAAAAACCAGTACCACTTAAGGCTCTAAGAGAAGGCAACAAAATTATTTTTTTTAACATCTATCAAATGACTTATGAAATATGATCTTCGTTCATATGGGCATATCCGATGATCCACAAGAAAGTAATTTTGTCTCACAATTAACTTGCACTTCTGCTTTAATGATAAATCCTGATGGAGTATTTCACACACACACACAGACACACAAACAACTTACACCACATGCATTATTTGAGCTTTTAGCCTAGTGGGTCTAACTACAAAATAAATCCAAGATTTTATTTGTGTCTAATTGGACGATTTCATGCAAACTTCCACGGAGCTCAGTACCATTTTCTTTCAGAAATTCTCCACCCAATCCTCAGATCCTCTTCAAGTTACTTCACGCTATGAAACTCCTCTTATGACGAAAAATAGAAATATCTCGAACTCAGAAGGCCTCCTAATCTCGTGTTGTTTAGTTTTGAACATAAGATGGTAATCTCTCATCTGAAGACGAAGTTGCATACAAAATCACGAAGAAGACAAAAACACAAGTTTTATCAACTGTACAGTGCCATTCTACTTAAGGATTGATGGGATGACTAAAATAATCACCAAATTTACCAGAGCTTCCACTTCCGACCACCGCCATTATTTTTTTTGTTTAAATTAATCCCCCCAACTAAGATTTTGGTTTTATGAAGATCCATTGATGCAGAGATTTAAAAAAATGCAAATATAACATGAAATTGCTGCCGATGAATCGATTCAGCATGCAACTGCCACTGTTTCTATTTAACAGCTAAAAACAGAAAAAAAGGAAAACAATTGCCACTGTTTCTATTTAACAGCTCAAAATAGAAAAAAAGGAAAACAACCTTCAAATTTAATCGTGTGTCAAAATCGTCAAATCAACCATCAAATTTGACATAGTCCCATAAATGTCTGCAAAGCCCTTTCCCATAGGGGGAATGCCTTCGACGTAATTACAAGAGAATTTTAAAACCAATTTATTATTGAAAACCATTGTAAGATGATTATTTTATGATCATAAATCAACCATCAAATTCTAGTAATGTAAATTGTGGTTTTTAGGGGAAAGGCAAAAAGGATATTGTATAAAACATGCGAAAATCAATTCATTTTGTGTATAATGTGCATTGTTTAACTCGTGAAAATGACATTCCTGATAATTATACCTATGGGATTTTATTAGATGCTCTTATCTTCAAACATCACTTTAAACTGTGCATCTTCCATAAGCTCAATGGGAAATCATAATTTTTCCACCTAGCCCTAATTAGATGATTAAATACAAATTCAATAAGGAAAAGGGGACATATTTTGGGATCTATGTTAAGGAAAAGGGGACATATTTTGGGATCTATGTTATGTTAGAGAATAATTGAGTTGTCTTTATGTTTTTTCAAATCACTAAATGTTTGTACAATATTAAAAGCAACACTGCCAATAATTGTACTAAGTCATTAACTAAGATAACAAGTGCAACACATTGTAACATGAAGTTTAGTACTATCTCAGCGTGGAAAGATGATCCAGGGCTTTGGAAATATCTCCAAATTGGGGGTCTTGCAAATTTTATTGAAAGAATACAAGGTTTTGATCAGGATATTTCTATTAAATTTTCTCAGGGATGGAAGAATCGGGTAGTTAAGTACAACAACATTGAGGTTGAGATAACGGAGGAGCTTATCGCTCAAATCACGGGGCTCAGTCTTGATGGCACCAAATTCTTTAACAAGAGGGTGGACAGAGAGGTGGAGGCAAAGAAATTCCTGGACGAAGGGGAAAATCTTGAATTTGTGACAGTCGGCATCAAGTTGACTTCGATTCCTGAGCCTTTTACTGAGCTCGTTAGGATCGGTTGTTAGGTATGTAACTCTTGAGGGGAGATTTGTTACTATTCCTCAAAAACATTTGATCTTTCTTAATCACTTTCATAGAAACATAATCATCACCTTCCCTCATTACTTGATAAACTCGCTAGAGAAATCCATTCGGGAAGTGCAAAATCATACTAGGGCAGTTCCACTCCATCAAGGGCTAATTCTGCTTATTCCCTACCACTGCTCAACCTGTCCCTACTTAGATTCTGCTCCTCCCTCTCCCTTCATTCCTCCCCCTGCCCCCACTGCCTCCATTCCCCCCTGCTCGACAGGAAGATTGACACTGCTTCGTCTAGCAAGAAAAGGAAGGGTATGAAAACTAAGGTCCCTGCTTCTCAAAGGGTTCTTAGAAGCCACAAAGACCTCAAGCTTGCCGAGAGTCTCTTGCACATTAGCCATCCGGTGGAGGAGCCTAAGGAGGAAGATTTTTTGGTCAGAGTGGGTAGGATGGAAAAGGAAATTCAAGAGCTTAAGAGTGTTATCAAAAATATGGAAAAAGCTAAGGGATAAGGGAAACTACAAAATGATGATGAGGAGGATGTTACTGTTGAAGTTTTCAAAAAGCTACAATCTTTGGATGGAAGACTGGGAAATGTAAAAGGCCGTAATGACTACATCCTATATTCCCTTAAAAGTATTTACAATTTCATCGAACAGCATGTTCATAGTGTATGCAGTCTCAGCGGAATTTCTGAGGACATTTTTGGGCCCCAAGGAGAAAAGAGATATGGCAATTGCTCAGGAGGATTTGAAAGACCCTTCTCAAGCCACAACCATTGCATTCTTTGTCTTGCTTCAAACGATCAAAACCAAGATTGACCAGGCTATCAAGTGATGTAGAGCTGTGCTACTATTTACTGGCTGCGAAGTTGCTGTTGACTAACGGTTTTGGAGTGTTGTTTTTTGGTTGAGATATTCAGAGATAGATATCTCTTGTTTGTTTTTTGGTCTCTTTTGCTATTTTTCGGATCATTGTTCATCTTGATCCTTTTCTATTACTATGTTGTAATATCTAGCTGTTGAGCCCTCTGGTGTTGGTTATTTTGCTCTTTTTTGGGTTGTTTCTTCCGCTTTTGGTATCTGGCTTTTGAGCCCTTTTGTATACAGGGTATATTCCCTCAAAAATATTTGCCCTTATAAAAAAAAAAATGTGATAGATCTTTGTTTTAAGAAAACTCAAGCACGAGAAATGAATTATTAAATAGATGGTGTGAGTTTCACGACATTGTCAGTCCTAGAAGTACCAACTTCCTCTGATGGATGTCAACCCACGTTTTAAATAAACTCAGATTGTTATTTAAAAATAAATGTAATATATAGACTGTAACATCTTATTAAATGTATAACAAGAATCTGGAAAAAATTTAAAGTTCAAACAATAGATTGAAGGTGAAGAAATAATCTATTTAACGTTGAAATCATCACTGGTAATGTGCTAGATCTCTTTGTTTTAAGAAACATCAACACGAGAAATGGATTAGTAGATAGATGTTGAGTGTTTCCTAACGTTGTTCATTCTTGAGAGTACTCCAGCTCCTTGGCTGGATGTCTACCCACATTTTCAAAAAAATGGAAAAGATGTATTCTAAATATGTGAAATAGTATAGACCTATAACATCTTTATAATAACAAAGAGCTGAAAAATGTAAGGAAACAAAATAAATGTTAAGGTGAAAGAGATACCCTATTTAAAGTTGACATCATACTAGTAATGTGCTAGATCTTTTTTAAGAACACTCAACAGCAGAAATGGATTAGGTAGATAAGATGGGTGAGTTCCTGACATTTTCAGTCCCAGAATTCTCCATCAGCTCTTCCTTAGGATTGGATCGTCAACCCACGTTTTGAAAAGACATAAAATATTTTATTTCAATCAATGTAAATATATAGAGCGCTGTAACATATTTCTGCTAACCAAGAGCTGAAAAAACTGTAAGTGACAAACAATAAGCTAAGGATGAAGGAAGATACCACCGATTTAAAAGTTGAACAATCCATTATCACTAGCTTTTCTTCAAACTACTCGATTTTCTCTTCTTGTAAAATGTGACGATGTGGCTAATAATTCACCACTCTCCCCCACGAGGAACAAAATGGTACTTGTAGCTACATTATTTTTATCCCGAACCCTGTTTCGAAAAGGGTATCTCCCATGCACAATTGCTCTATCTATCAAAAGGAAGGTTCGATGGATCTTAGAAACTAAACCCCCTCCTGTAACTTGCCATATTTTTAATCCAAATGTTTCTCAGTTTTGATTTTATACATGATAAGTGTGAACACCCGTTTGTCTTCCATAGACCCCCAAAATCCACATGTTTTGGCATAACTCATTAATCCTAAATATTCACTGATATCTTCTTCAAGATAAAACTTTGAAATAGATTCCTCTCCACAACCTTGTAATAAATAAACCGCTTTCAGTCAGAAGGTTTGTCTAAAGTGGGGGTTTTATATTGGTTCCTCATTGTTTTAGTTACAAAATTTAGTTGATTGACATTTTAATACATCAGCATTCAATATACCTTGATTTCCTTCCCTTGAACTCTGAATATTTTTTCACAAAAAATGTTCCATTATTGTTACCCATGGATTAGGAATCTGTCCTTTCTTACAAATTCATCACCCCACCTAATTATCCAAAATTAGGATTCCTCACACCAGATACGCCCAGACGCCAAACCCATGCTTTATAATTTTATCTTGGAGAAACCTACTCTAAATCGGATGATAAGGATTCTAAAATTTTCTTAAGATTTGATTCTTGTTTCAACTATAACATACTCAAATAGATTCCATGTCACGGGAATAGCTTCTCATTCCTAATCCTGTAATATCTTGATGTTTTTGCATAATTGTTCATTGGTATGTCCCTCCCATTAATAGTGGATGGAAGAAGTGATCAGGATATTAAATCTCAAATAGTTACTGGGATTTTTCAGATCTAACTAAAGCTTTCCAATTCTCAAAATAGGTGTATCAACACTATCTTGGGAACAATACCAGATATCAAGGCCTTTGACATACAATTTTTTTCAGCGTATAAAATCCCAATATAGATTAATCCTTCCTATGCATGCTTCATCAGTGTATTAATCTACCGCAACATTGGAATAATCCAACCAATGTAAGAAAATGTCTCTAATCATTAGAAACAAACAAGTCCCTTTCCCCTCCACTTCATGACGGTATTTGTGCATGAAAACCAACCAACAAAGGATACTCCTCTAACGCTGCATGCAGTTCCATAATAAGGTAGATCCATCTAGTCTCAACATCTTTTAGAGATTTTTGCCATCTGGATTCTAATTGTAATTTTCAGGACACTGAAAATTGGTTTGGGCCTGCTTGACATATAGGTATGAAGTTCTCTTATAAGGTCTTCTAATTTAGTCAACATTTTCATGGTTGCTTACCATTTTGTACGCTAAATTCCTTCTGTGAGCCATACAATGAATTAGTAAGCATATAATGGGGCCCAATGTTATTTGTAATATAACATAGCTCTATTCGGTGACCCTGTGTGACAAATGCACCATCTACTCCAACGCATACTAACTTCGTAGAAATTTCATAATCAGTCATTCCATCAATATCTTTCAAATGAGAAACAACTATTTTATGTAGGTTTTCAGCATTGCAGTTTTCAACCATTTTCATAACACCCAATAGATGAGGTGTCCTTATATAATTTTCTAAAGTATAGACGTGGATACATACCGATGCAGTGTTGTCGACTGCTATCGCTTCATCAATTGAAAGAGAGATAAAATTTGATTTTTTTACATTCTCTTTCAAATATTCCTTCTCTAGCATCGAAATGCATTTTTCCATTTCCCATCCACTACTTTCAGACCAATGACACTAAGGTACGTTCAACATTCCATTATATTGATTAAAAACTTTAAAATCAAGGAAATCCAAAAGCAGTCTTCGTTTTTCTAGTATGTGAAATAGAGTAGAGAATTGTATGAGTTTTGCATGTAGATTTATTTGTTTCATCTTACCAATATGGGATGTGATAGTTCCTTCCTTTTCCAAGAGATGTCTATGTTTTTTCTACTCTGCCTCATATTCCGCTATAATATCTAAACATGCAATGCATTCTTTTTCAGTTTTCACCTGTGTGTTTGTGATTTTCTATCCATTCGCCCCCGTTACAGTCAAATGTTGTTTTCCACAATGTTTTTCTATAGTTTCCAGCTTCATTTGCCTTTTTTGTTGCTTTCCCAATTTCCACATACATATTGTACATGTACATTTAGATGGGATCTCTATAGAATTAGATGATTGTACAAGTTCGATAAATGGAAATTTAGCACACCCAATCAAACTTGTATGTCATATCCAATGGTCCACATATTCTTGTTCGTTTTCAATGTTTTAATTTTTTTAGTAGAATTTTGAGTAATATCACAATCACCTAGTTTCCGTCTTTCCTTGGGACTGGAATTTGAATTTGATTATGTTTTTCCATTTACTGAGTATTTGTATGTGTGATATCTGATGTACTTCTGGTTGCTAACCCTAACGGAACAATATCTTCAAGATCTGGCATATTATCGTAGGTGTTATTTGTTGACTTTGATAATGTGCAGAATGCATGTCCACCTCAATAATACCTTCCACACAGTCAATATTCTGATTCTTTGTGGTGGCATCTATATGGTTGGTATTTTCAATATTTGTATCCACAGAGTTTCCAAAATACTTGAAGAGTGATTTCTGAGATTTCTTAGTTACTTTTAAGGTCTTTGCATTCATAGGACTAGCACCTTCCATTATTTTGAAGAGAGTCATGCATCAGCAAAAGAACCAAGTAGCGACTGCCTATTGTGCATCAAAAGGAATCAACAAGGTGTCAATTGACACTTTCAAGTGTCTCAAAGGTGTCCAACTTGTCTGAGGTCACCTTTACCATCACTCTACCCTTTTCCTGTGTTACTTCCTATGCCCTGTCACTTATCAAATCTATTCCTTTTTCACAATCTGCATATCTCTGGTCGTGCATCTGCATAACTCTTTTGTCTGTGGCGCTCAACTATATCCCCTGTCATGCGCAACACTAACCTAATAGTTACAACAATCTTTGTGTTTAAGAGTATGTGAGTTCACACTTCACAGTATTGGTAATTTGGTAAGCTACTTGAGGTATACTACCCGGCGAATCACTTAGGAAAATTTGAAAACGTGATTTTAGGCGAATAGGACACTGACCCACTCTGAAAAAATCACGTTTTCAAATTTTCCTAAAACGAATTTTTTGCCATATCAATATTTGCCACTAAAATTATCCTTGGATTCCCCTTGTATGGGGAATGGTGGGGGGGGGGGGGGGGGGGGGGGGGGGGGGGGATGGTTTTTTTTTTTTTGCGCTTATCTTTTAAATTAATCCCACTATAAAAATTTGTAACCCTAATTTTACAAAAGTAAGTTTTTATTTTAAATGGTGGTAATTTTTTGAAAGGTACGTATAAGAAAGTTATATTATTAGGTCTTAGTTTAATTTTTCTTCTATATCCCGTCAAAATTCTCTTCCGTCTACTAATTTTCTTCCCTCCTCTAATTGTTCTTCTATATCCCTTCACAAAATTTTCTTCCGTCTACTATCTTGAAGTGGCGTCACTTACCCACCCCAAAGAGGGGCAAATGTAGACACCTATAATTATCGCCCAAGCAATTTAAATACTTAAATTGTGCTAATTATCCCCTTTCTCGCAAATCAACAACATATCGTCAAAAGGCACTCATTTTTCCCTCATATCATCATTAATTAATTACACTAGGCTAATTAATTAAGTTGCCTATCCAACAAATGCCCTAATTAACGACCTTCCGTTAATAAATCACCCCTTCTACCTAGACTAATTAATTATTATTAATTAATTAGCTTTCCCTTCCATTTAACCAATAAATAAATATTTAAATGATTTAATCCCCTTATAATAGCCTAAATCGTACTAATATTCTTCTAATTGGCTTCTATAAGCTTACACCTACCTATTAATTAATTACCTTTGATTAATTAAAACACCTCCCAACTCCCATGACTTGCTAAACATGTATTAAACTCTTCTAAAGTAAGGTTACCTTTAATAAAGCAACCTTATCCATTCCTAATCATGTTTTACCTTTATCCCACATTCATGAGAATGTGTTGAATCCTTTATCCTTTGGGCTATATAAAGAGCCCTCCACCTACCTTTTTACTTACACCTAAACTTTCTTAAGAGAGTAAATGCAAAGCATAGAGCAAATAGACTAAGAGCTTGCACCTTGCCCTTTTGAGAGTTCATCATCTTGAAGAGTTAAGCCTCTTTCTTAAAGTGCTTGGGTCATATGGGAGGTGTCAAAAGGGTCTTGTAGCCCAACTTTGATTAGCCCCCATTCCTAGGTTCTTGGAGCATTAAGGACAACTATTTTGATAGCCATGGAGCTTACTTAGGTCCATTCATTTATTTGTTGTTAGAGAATAGAGGAGTTTAGATATTTAGCATTGTTAGTTTCAAATTTTTTATTGATGAATGATAGCATCTAACCCTTGTTTAATTCTTATCATGATGGTGTTTATGCTTTGTTTTAGCTAAATTGTAGAACTATTTTAGGTGGTAGTTCTTGCTTCATTTGATTTAGCATTAAGCAAAGTATACATGCACACATTTGGCACGCCCGGTGGGACTTACTCCATTGTCCTATGCACTTAGTTTCAAGTTTTTGTAGTATAAGTTTTTTTTTTGGTTACTAACCCTCTTTTACACATGTTGATCTAACTTGTTTTTTTTAACATGTTTTGTTGAGTTTGCATGTGTTGGGTCTTCCTTGTAGGTATGAAGGAGGTGAAGTGCTGTCAAATTTGGAATTGAGGGGAAACTTTCAAGATTTCTCCATGTTTTCATTTTTAGAGCTTACTTTTTTTCAACATTCTACATGCTAGTTTTGTTAATTTCTTGAAGATTTTAAATTCTTGAGCATGTAGGTTAGTGTTTGATAGTGCTGAGTCTTCTATTTACATATTAATGTGGTGGGTTGCTGTCAAAATTTAATCTTGGTGAGAAAATTTCAAGATTTCATCATGTTTTCATTTTTTAAGCTTACTTTTTCAACATTTTACATGCTAGTTTTGTCAATTTCTTGAAAATTTTCAATTCTTGAGCATGTAGGTTAGTGTTTGATTGCTTCCATAGTGCTTGAGTAGTGCTGAGTCTTATATTTACATATTAATGTGGTGGGTTGCTGTCAAAATTTAATGTTGGTGAGAAAATTTCAAAATTTCATCATGTTTTCATTTTTAGAGCTTAGTTTTTCATCATTCTACATGCTAGTTTTGCCAATTTCTTGAAAATCTTAAATTCTTGAACATGTATATTAATGTTTGATAGCATTAAGTCTTCTATTCATATATTAATGTGATGGGTTGTTGTCAAAATTGAATTTTGGTTGGAAAAATTTGCCCATTTTGCATATTAAGGGACGTTTTTTTTGACATTTTTTAAGTGCAGGTCAAATGCATACCCATGAGCATAAGAGCATATGTGTAACCCATCTTCCGAATGGCCATAACTTTTGCTCCCGACCTCGAAATGACTCCATTTTTTTTGCGTTGGAAAGGTATTGAAGTTAACTAAGCAATGAAAACATAAATTCAGGATTTACAATTACAGAAGTTGTAGGTTTTTCTGTTATTTTAAAACTGGTCATTTTCTAACATGTCTAATGTTTTGATGAATGTTGTATTTCCATGCTTACTCGATTTAGATCAAAGCGTGTGTATGCTCTTCTCTTGCACCTTTTGGTGATCTTGAGAATCAAAAACAACTTTGATCTATATCTTTTTAACATTGGGATTAAACTTGGAAATTTAATTATTCATTTTGCTTAAGGGAATGAACCTTTTACAAAGCATTTTTCAACGGTTCTTTGATTTGAAGTTTTCCATTTCTATATAGTTGGGCTAAAGTTTGTGTATGCTCTTCTCTTGCACCTTAGGGTGATCTTGATAATAAAAAGCAACTTTAGTCTTCATTTTATAACATTTGGTAAATTGGAAACTTCATCTTTCACTTTTGGTTTAAGGGAATGAACATTTATCAAAAAATTTGTATGGTTCATTGATTGAAAAGATTTTATTTACTTTTTAGTTAGATTATTTGTTGTGTATGCTCTTCTCTTGTATCCTTGGATGATCTTGAGAATCAAAAGAAACTTTTAATCCTCTTTTAAATAATGTGATTTTCTTGGAGAACTACTAACGCTTGAGTGCAGGACCTAAAAACACTTGTCAAAGAAAGGAGGAATCAAAACGAAATCAAAAACTACTAATATAGTTGTTATACAGGTTGCCAAAAGGTGTTTAAGAAAACCACACCTAATTAAAAAAGAACAACATATTCAAAACACTGTATTGCAGGTTTCAGAAAAGGGTTATTTGTTGTGTATGCTCTTCTCTTGCATCAACTTGGAACATCTTGACCCCTTTGCAATAAGTACCTTTTAAGCCTCTAACAATGGGGGTGTGCTTCTTTTGAACAGTTTTAGTAGTACCACGATTTCAAGAGGTGAACCTTGTGGAACGACCATTTGTGAAGTGTTATATCAATAACACCTCGATATCAATACTCCACTTTCTTGCAAAGTGGGTTAACATATCTTGGTGACTATTGTTGTGTCATTCGCAAATCATAATTGACACTTTTTGAGATAGAGGTCTTAATCAGACTTGAGCTTGCTCATCGTATATCTTGATTGGGAGATCGCATTTAACTTCATGTATTTACCTACGTTTTGTTCATTCCTTTGAACTTGGCATAAGTGGACGACATCTAGTTAATCATCTGGTGTCGTAAATTACTGTTAAAACGTTGAATCTAGGAGGTACTTCAGTTGATTAAATTTTGATACCGAACGATACTCCCATTGGTGACTTTATCATTCTATCACATTGGTATTCTCACACTGTTAATTTACTCTTAACACGTACATCTTGTGTTTCACTTAGGGGTAGACATTGAATTTTGAACAAATCTATAACTTACCTTAGTGAAATTTATCATGAAAACATGGCTCCCAAGACGCGTCTAGGGTTAAAGAAACAAACATATGAGGAACAACAGGCGCAAGCTTGGGAAACCTCTAACAGACAAGGGTCAAACCCATTTATCGGACACGATCTAGGACCACTATTTTCTGCAGAAAAGGAAATAGAAGAAATGGTCGACCATAGTGGAAATGAATTAGAATCACCACACGCAAACTTTGATTTTGACCCCACTCTACTAGATGAGTTTCTCCTTAGAAACAAAGATAGAGTTTTGGCACGGGTCATGGAATTAGGGGCCAAATTGCCCATTGAGAAGGAACCAATACTACAAACAAATGACACTACTAAGGAGGAACACCCCCTTATCAATATGGAAGATATTTTAACAGGCGGGCATGCTTCCACTTCTTACACAGAAAATGATAAAGTGGTAGGGCATAGAATACCCCTCATCAAAGTGCCACGAAGAAACAAGATAGAACATGAGACAGGGGAAGAACCTCCACAATACGAAGAGGAAGAACCTTTAGAAGAAGAAGACACAAACCAAGTCACAATCCAACAACAACTCAGTAACTTAAGCCGACAACTAGCTTTGCTTACTTTCCAAGTACAGAAAGACACAAACAAGAATGTTCAAAAGTCAAAGCCTAAGTTTAGGATCCACGAACTCCATCGAGAAAACCAAGGAGAAGAAGACACAGGGTATCATCATGTACACATCCCCGCTTCTCCCACTAAAGAACAATTGCTCGCACAAGAAGTGAAATCTATGAAAGCAACGCTTGCGAGCATACAAGAAAGCAATATAGGGAGTATTAGGAAATACCAATACGAAGAACTATGCCCCTATCCTTTTGACAAGACAATGACCCTTCAACCCTTTCCAAAGAAATTTGATATGCCAAAGTTTGACAAATACAAAGGAAAGGGAGACCCAAGGGATCATGTTAAAGATTTCTACATGGCATGTCAAGAGGTGTCTTATAGTGATAATTACCTCATCAGACTTTTTCCTAAGAGTCTCGGAGGTCAAGCATTGGAATGGTTTACGCGCTTACCACGAGGATCAATTTTCACCTGGCCAGAATTGGCGGAAAGATTCGTGCGTCATTTCTCATATAACATAGAGAGTGATGTCACCATGGCAGACTTGTGCGGCACAAAACAACGCCCAAATGAGACCTTCGCCAGCTTCCTCCAACGATGGAGAGGGATAGCTAGTCGCTTCCCTTGCGCTTTCCCTGAGAAGCAGCTGGTCAGTATTTTCATCCCTAATCTCAACCCAGATATAGCTTTCCACCTCCAAATGCATTGTGTCCGCACCTTTGAGGAGGTTATCGAGAAAGGGATTCAAATAGAAAAGGCTCTCATTGCCAAAGGCACCCTCAAAACCCAATCTAAAGACAACCAAAGTGTCAAACCCATTGAAAAGCCAAAGATCTTTAACAAAAACAAAAACGTGGTGGGAGACGGAATCACTGATTCCAAACATGTTCAAACGGTCCAAACCAGTCAACCTTTTAAACTAACCAAGGGCCCAATTCAACCACCACCAAAGTGACGAACATTCACCTCCCTCAATGAACCGTTGTCTGTCATACTAAAACAGTTGGATGCGGCCCACATGATGACCTATCCTACAACACAACCATTTGATGACAACGCTCCTAAACCTTCATGGTATAAGGAGCATGAATACTGTGAAATGCATCGTGTTAAAGGTCATAAAACAGACAAATTTTTGTGACTTCGCCACTATATTCAAGACCTCATTGACAACGGGGAGATGGAGGTGGATAACCCTAGCCACATGCAAACACCTAACGAGAAAATGGGGATTTATAAGGAACCATTCCCCAAGCATGATAAGTCAGAAAAGGCAAAACCGGATCGGGGGGAGTCATCCTAAACCTATAAAGCCACGAATTACTTATATACCAAGAGAGATAAAAATCATTACGATTCACTTATCGGATGTATTCACTCCCCTACTGACCGTGTCAATACCATCCGGATCAAGGGAAAGGACTTGCGCTGCGGTAACAAGGCGTGCCCACCTCGTGATTCCAGAACCCTCTCTGTTGACCCCGCAAACTGGTAAATATAACCTTTTAGAACAACTTGAGAAGACACCTGCTAAGATCTCAATCTTAGATCTTCTCAAGATATCCAATGTGCATAAGGACATTTTGTATCAAACTCTTCAGGGGTCGGGAGTGCCTTTAGAAGTCGATCCTGCATACCTTCAAGCCGCGGTGGCAAATATTGCACCAAGTGAGCATCTCACTTTCAACCATAGGGAGGTCCCTACTGAGAATCCTACACATAATCTTCCCTTATACATTGAGGTAGTTGTCACCCGCAGGAAAATCAAACGGGTGCTTGTGGATAACGGATCTGGATTGAACATCTGCACGCTTAAATTAGTCAAACAATTGGGACATACGGAGGAAGATCTTGAGTCCCATATCATCACTATCACCGCATACGACAACGTGGAAAGAGAGTCAGCAGGCACCATTACGCTGCCCATGGAGGTGGGCCCCACTTGCCATCAGACAAAGTTTCACGTCTTAGACTTGGAACTTCCATATAATATGCTTCTAGGCCGACCATGGATCCATGCCATGCAAGCCGTGCCATCAACATTTCATCAATGCATCAAGCTGAAGCATGAGGGACATACAGTAACAATACCAGGAGACTCAGAGCCCTTTGCTCATTGTAGAGCTCTTAATAGCTTTACACGAAAGGGTACATACACATGTCCCTCCACAGATATAGCTGTCCCTCTTCATTCTGAGGCCATGGAATCTCGAGTAGATTCAAATTCTCTTAGTTCTTGCACTCATGGGGCATCTACTTCAACATCTCCATTTAATTCATGGGAGATGAAAATTCTGGAATATGGCTGTGGGGAGTATAATGTACAACAAGCACTCTTGGTTTCTGACCTCTCCTTGTCACCCAAGACTAGAGGTCGACCCAACTACCGCTTCAGGAGACCTAGAGAGGAACACACTATTGGGTCATTCCTACCTGGAGGCTTGTTAGCTGAGGAAAAATTACTTGATCCACCTACTACTTGGGTCCCTGAGGACACTCAGCCATCTTGTTATCAAACCCCAGAATATGAAAAATCTAGCAGAATGATGTACTCCATGGGCTACAAAGGCCTAGGATGTGGGAGGAATGAACAAGGACAAAGAGAACCAGTCCCTCTTCCACATTTCAAAATAGAAAGATATGGCATTAGGATTCTTCCTTATGGAGCACACCCCAATGATCAAGATGTAACATGTTCTGAGCATGAGGATAGCTCCGATTATCTAGACAGTGATACAGATTCCTGTTGTAGCCAATATGAGGATCTGGCCTCCACGAACCTTTTCATGAATAATGTTGTCCTAACCATCACCCCCAAACCAACCCTTGACCTTGTATACCCCTCCCTTGTTGAATGGGACCAACAACGTCACGTGCCACTAGATTTATTTGAGAACGACGAGGCTATTGCAGAGTTCATGGGCATAAGGGATACAATTCCCATTGGAGATCACAAGAAGGGTTTCTTTATCGACTTAGACACCTGCGCCTACTTCGGCGAGGAGGCTGAACTTCGTGGTCAGCAAAATTTAAAGAAAAGTGAGGGAAAGAGTTCTAAAGAAAAGCCTCGGAAAAAATCAAAGTCCAAGTCACACAGTGAAAACCTCTTTGAGGCATTGGCTGACAAACAAATAAGAAAATCAAAGGACAAACAAAGTGACCACGCCAAGGATGAAAATCTCGTAGAGACATCCTTGGATGAAGATCTCAACCTACCTCCCGATCCTACGCGTATGGAGGATTTATCAAAATTGTTAGTTGAAGAAACCATTGATGTCAATATTGGTACCGAAGAAGATCCCAAGATAGTAAAATTGGGAGCATCACTTTCAGCCAGAGAACAAAAGACGTTCACTATGCTATTGCGAGAGTTTATTGATGTGTTCGCATGGTCTTACAAAGACATGCCCGGCTTAGATCCAACTTTGGTCATGCATAACCTGGTTGTGCATGCAGACGCTAAGCCTATCAAACAGAAGCTTTGAAAGATGCACCCAAGAGTGGCCTTGTTAGTTAAAGAAGAGTTGGAAAGGTTGCTTGCAGCAGGATTCATCAGGCCAATTGATTATTCTGAATGGATATCAAACATTGTTCCTATCCAGAAGAAACCTATTGGTATCTGAATCTGCACAGATTTTAGGGACATCAATAAAGCTTGCCCTAAAGATGACTTTCCATTGCCCAACATTGACATGATTGTTGACTCAACCGTAGGGTATGAAATGCTATCACTTATGGATGGATTTTCGGGTTATAATCAAATTAAGATCGCTGAGGAAGACCAACACAAAACAACTTTCACAACTCCTTGGGGCACCTTCTGTTATCAGGTGATGCCATTTGGCCTTAAGAATGCGGGAGCAACTTATCAGCGGGCCATGACAGTAATATTTCATGATATGATTCATGACATCATGGAAGACTATGTAGACGACATCCTGGGAAAGTCCAAAACAAGAGAGGATCATCCTATCATTTTACGGCGTATCTTTGAACGCCTACGTGAATACAAAGTCAGGCTAAATCCAAAGAAGTGTGTCTTCGGTGTGCTATCTGGGAAACTATTAGGCTTCATCGTGTCAAGACGAGGTATTGAGGTAGACCCTGCTAAAGTGTCTGCCATCACAGAAATGCCTCCACCTGAGAATATCAAGCAACTGCGTAGCTTGCAAGGGAAAATTCAAGCCATTCACAACTTTATCTCCCAGTTTACAGATAAATGTCATTCATTCACTCATTTTCTTAAGAAGGACATCACTTTCATCTGGGGACCTGAGCAACAACAAGCCTTTGCTTTGCTTAAACAGTACCTGGCTAATCCACCTGTCCTCATGCCTCCCACTCCGGGAGAACCACTTTTGCTCTATATTTCCACTACGCAATATGCTATTGGTGCACTGCTCACCCAATATGACCTTAGCCATAAAGAGAAAGTAGTGTACTATCTGAGTCACACCCTCATCACCTATGAACTTAATTATCCTCAGATTGAAAAGGCTTGCTTGGCCATTGTTTTTACCTTTCAGAAACTTCGCCATTACCTGCTAAATACTAAGACCAAGCTCATATCCAAGGTCGACCCACTCAAGTATTTGTTGTCCAAACCCGCCCTCACAGGTAGAATGGCTAATTGGATCATTCTACTCAGTGAGTTTGATATAGAATTTGTCCATCAAAAATCAGTTAAAGGACAAGTACTTGTTGACCAGCTAGCGGAAGCACCTTTGCAAAGCACAGAACCTTTGAGTCTGGATCTTCCAGATGCATCTTTGCTCTACATTGAAGAATCTATCATATGGCAGATACATTTTGATGGATCTTTTACGTTTCATGGTTCAGGTGCAGGAGTGGTCCTTATTACTCCTTCAGGTGATCCTATACCGCAGGCTTTCCACCTGGCCTTCCCTTGCACGAACAACATTGCGGAATATGAAGCACTCATTGCAGGGATGAAGCTAGCCATCAAGTGGAATATTCAACATGTTAAGGTTGTAGGTTATTCACAGTTAATCATCAAACAAGTTAATGATGAATATAAGGTTAAGGATGATAAGCTCATACCTTACAAAAAGTTAGTGGAAAATCTAAAGGAGTATTTTGTGTGCATTACCTTTGAGCAAATCCTAAGAGCGCAGAACAGATCAACGGATGCCATGGCAATGGTGGGATCTATGCTTCGTATTCCACCAGGGAACAATGATATGCCATTCTTCGTAGAAAATCTACGCCAGCCCGTGTATGACATGCCAGAATCTTTCCTGGCTTGTGAGGTTGTTGGTCCCCATTCCCATGGTACGAACCCATTTTCACCTATCTTAAGGACAACACTTTCCCTCCCAATATCTCCCATTCTGAAAAGCAAAGCCTGATTCACCAGATAGCCCATTACACCCTTTTAGGAGGTACACTTTATCATCGTGGCTACGATGGGAATCTGTTACGTTGTCTGGATGTGACGGAGTCAATCCAGGCAATCAAGGAAGTACACGAAGGAGCATGCGGAGCGCATACAAACGGAATGGTCTTGGCTAAGAAACTGTTGAGAGTAGGTTACTATTGGCCCACCATGGAAACTGATTGTTGTAATTATGTTAGAAAATGTGTGCTTTGCCAAAAGTATGGAAATTTCATCCATGCTCCATCGCAACCATTGCAACCAATCACTACCCCATGGCCATTCTCCAAGTGGGGACTTGATCTAATAGGGAAGCTTACTCCTACCTCATCTGATGGTCATACACATATCATCACAGCTACAAAATACTTTACAAAATGGGTGGAGGCTGTCCCTTTAACCTATGTCACAGGAGCACAGATTTCTAAATTCATCATGAATCACATTATTTGCCGATATGGTATCCCTGCAGCCATTGTCACAGATAATGGGAAGTCATTTAAGAACAAAACTATGAAAGGTCTTTGCCAACGGTTCCAAATCAGATTGAAATGGTCCACGCCATATTACCCTCAGGGTAATGGACAAGCTGAGGCAACAAACAAGACTTTGGTAAGGATAATGGAGAAGATGGTTAGCAAAACTGGTCGAAACTGGCACCTACAAAACCACCCAGCCCTCTGGGCCTACCGAACATCAATTCACACTCCTACGGGTGCGACACCATATTCCCTAGTGTTCGGGATAGAATCTATCATCCCTTTAGAGATTGAACTCCCATCCCTGCGAATTTCTCTTCGAGACTATTTGGATAAGGATGAAGATTATCGAGTGGCAAGATTGGCTGAGTTAGAGCTCCTGGATGAGAGGCACATTCGTGCTCTTAATCACCTGAAAGTATATCAACACAGAATCTCCCGCAACTACAACAAGAGAATCATCCCTCGCCAGTTTGAGGTGGGTGATTTAGTTATGAAGGAGAACCAGTTCAACACCAGAGCAGAGTGAGAAAAGAAAGGGAAGTTTGAACCACACTGGTTAGGACCCTATGTCATAGTTGCCAAGTATGGCACAGGGGCATACAAGTTGGCTCACCCCAATGGTGATGAGCTCCGGGAGCCCATGAATGCCATGCATCTTAAGAGGTTTTATGCTTAAACATGGCACAAGAAAGTCATAAAAATCACAAAAAAATATAAAAACATCAAAAAAAAAAATCAGAAAAAGAAAAAGAGAAAACAGGTCGTCCACTAGTGAAAACCACACAATTGTGGCACTTTGGACAAGTCCTTGGGTGAAAACCGGTTTCCGGCGCCTCGGGAGGATTCGTTGTTCACAAGCATTCTGTATTAGAAGGGTAGTTGTCTTTGTCCTGGACCTGGTTCTACCTTCGAGTTTCCTTGTGCACACCATCTTGTCAAGCCTTGATCTGGCTTTGCCTTCTTCTATTCATCTATAAGGGACGTGGTCTTTCATTATTTCCCATCTTACGCTGGGGGCAACTCAACGACTTCACCTTCTTGTTCATAAGCGTGTGGCTTCTGCCCTTGTATATTCCCCACCTAACGCTGGGGGCATCCATGCTTTCTTGGTTACCTGCACATAGCTTTGGAAAACTGTTAAAAACACAAAAACAATAGAAAATTGTTTCAGAAAACACAAAAACAATAGAACATTGTTTCACAAAAACACAAAAACAATAGAAAATTGTTTCACAAAAACAAAAACAATAGAAACATTGTTTTGAGAAAAAACAAAAACAATAGAAAATTGTTTCACAAACCACAAAAACAATAGAAAATTGTTTCAGAAAACACAAAAACAATAGAACATTGTTTCACAAAACACAAAAACAATAGAAAATTGTTTCACAAAACAAAAAACAATAGAACATTGTTTCACAAAAATAATAGAAAATTGTTTCAGAAAACAAAAAACAATAGAAATTGTTTCGAGAAAAACACAAAAACAATATAAAAGTTGTTTCGAGAAAAACACAAAAACAATAGAACATTATTTCGATAAAACACAAAAACAATAGAACATTGTTTCGAAAAAACACAAAAACAATAGAACATTGTTTTGAGAAAACACAAAAACAATAAAAAATTGTTTCGACACAAAAAAACAATATTGTTTCACAAAACACAAAAACAATAGAACATTGCATTTCGAGAAACAAACAAAAACAATAAATCATATCAAAAAGAAAAATCCAAAAAAAAAGGGCAAAATTTTTCAAATAAATTCCTAAAAAAGTAAAACACCCTACAAAATAGTAACTTGCTTCTTACGGCTGAAAAGTTGTGTCTTGCGCATGGTATTTTCTCCATATCCTGTTGGTTTGTCTCACATCTTCCCCGATTAATACGACTCGCGGATCACTGGATTCACAACCATTCACAAAAACTAGCTGCTTGCTTTGTCTGTACTTTGGGGCACTTTTGGTTACCTGGTGTTGTTTCATTGTGCACAAATGCTTTTCATGGACCCCATGTCCATTTTCATTTCCCCTTGCATGTATCCTTGCTTGGGGCATCATTTTTAACCCTTGTCGTCAATCACGAACTTGTGGATCTCTTCAGCACTGATAACAAAACATTTGTACAACTGTCTTGACTGTTGTTGGGTTGGATATGTGCGTTCGTACTTGTTTTCCCTGTTATATGAGCTTGTTTCCTTCTCATATTGCATTACATTATTATATGTTGCGTGGAGTTAGTACTTTCAGCAATGGAACAATTGTTCGTGGTATGGATTTTCATGTCATTCTACCTTTGTCATATGCTTATATTTTTCATAAGGACCGATGATGTAGTTCCTATGGCAATATGATGACATCAAATTTGTTCCAAACAAATAAGCGGCTAGAGGTTAAGATCTTCTCTCCCCTCATCCATATTTCTTCTACATGAATTCCCTTTCACCCCTAATTCTCCCTCTCCTCGAGGCATCCTACCTCGTCCCCATTCTTCTGCCTACTTCTCATATTTTTTGATCGTTGATCGGCTTCCTTCATCACCCCATCGACACTCGAGGGGGCATCTCTCCCTCCTACTAATTTTTCTTCTATCTCTTCAAAATATCATGCAATTTTGTCTACTATCTTTGAAGTGGCATCACTTACACCACCCCAAAGAGGGGCAAATGTAGACACCTATAATTACGCCCAAGCAATTTAAATACTTAAATTGTGCTAATTATCCCCTTTCTCACAAATCGATGACATATCGTCAAAAACACTCATTTTCCCTCATATCATCATTAATTAATTACACTAAGCTAATTAATTAAGTTGCCTATCCAACAAATACCTAATTAACGACCTTTCCGTTAATAAATCGCCCCTTCTACCTAGACTAATTAATTATTATTAATTAATTAGCTTTCCCTTCCATTTAACCAATAAATCAATATTTAATTGATTTAATCCCCTTATAATAGCCTAAATCGCACTAATATTCCTCTAATTGGCTTCTATAAGCTTACACCTACTTATTAATTAATCACCTTTGATTAATTAAAATACCCCAAACTCCCATGACTTGTTAAACATGTATTAAACCCTTCTAAAGTAAGGTTACCTGTTATTGCAAAATCACAGCACCCCTGGATATTGATCAGTTTTCTAGGTTGATCATACTAATATCCAGTGTGATTGCATCAACATTGAATCCTTTCTCCAAGTGTGGGACTTGAAGAGTGAGAAAGGAATCTCCAGAGAAAGGCTGGTTCCTATTCCTCTGTTCAGGTGCATACGAAATATGCAGAGGGTTTCCTCAAAATCTAATCTAATTTGCCAAGGAGACAAGGTAAGAAGATGCATAAAATAAATCTAAGCTAATAGAGGTGATGCACCAAGGAATGAAGAACATATGCTTTGCCAAATTAAACACAGATCATGTAGATGTAACACAACACCATGCACAGATAGCAAAAATGCAATGAAAGATCAAGAATGACAGTAATAAATATGTAAGAGGGTTTAGAAGCAACCACAGACACATATATATTGCTCAAGGATAGATTCAATACATTGCAATGGCCAAAAGGCAAAAAACGGTGTTACAGTCTATATGGGAGGTTTGAAAACTCCACAAATCTTCTTATGAACAGGAGAGAAGGGAGGGTGCAAAGCAGAAATGTCCAACATTAGAAAGAAACCCCTCCTTACAATTTATAGGAAGAATGGGAGAGCAAAGAGAGAGGAATTCGAAATCTGCCCCAACCACCTCTAGGTTGCATTTAATTCGTCCATTATGGCAGAAGCGGCGGGTTCTGGCGAAGCGGCGGTTTGCCTAACAGAAGCGGCGGGTTGTTTGCTGCATTAAAGTGGTTGTTGAAGCATTACCTCTGCTTGTTATTTCACGCCAGAGGCGTTTCTCAATTTTCTCCCTCCAAACTGAACCAAAATGCAAGATTGACCCTGGAAACGTGTAGAGAATTTCAGCAAGCTTTCCGTTGATACCAAGAACGTGCAAATCCGAGCTCTGGATCGAAAGATATGTCGATCTGAAGATTTAGGGCACGGAACAGGCGAAAACGGATTTTGAAATATTTTCCCGCGCACTGCCACTTGGACGCCACGTGGCATGCTCTGATTCGCTGAATAATTCTCTCTCCTCTGCTTTTCGGCGGGCTGTCTCTTGAATTTTGACTTTTGGTGCTCTTGGAACATTTTCCACATTTTTTCCCACGCCCCGCTACTAGGGATACGTGGCATGCATTGGTTGGTTCATCGAACCTGCCGGGTCTTCCGCTTAGAAAAATTTGGCCAAACTTTCGCTCCTCCCTGTCCATTCGTCCATTGGACACGTGAAATTTCTATTGTCCCAACTGCTTCAAACCTTTCCCTTTGATTTTGGACCTCCTTGATGACAACATGGCAATTTCTCAATTTCTCGGCCGATGAGCTTCGGATCCATTTTTCCCGATGTCCCAGTGCTGCCATTTGATCTGCCTAAAATGGGCTTCTTGTCCCATTTTGGGACAATTTCGGCTCGAAGGCTGATTTCGGGTATTTTTGGCCCGGACTTGTCCCATTTTGATTTTGGACTGATTTGGGACTCTTTTCGGCGATTCGGCCTTTCGGGTATTTCTTGTCCCGCGCGTCCCAATTGCCTTTGGGCTCCTTGTGCTGATTTCGCGCGAACCGGCCGGTTCGGGCATTTCGCGTCCATTTGTTCCACTCGTCCCGAATGCTACCCTCTTCAGCAGTTAGCCAATTTTTCTCCTCGGCTGGATCAGGCTTTTCGCGCCCGCCGCGTACTTTGTCCCACTTGTCCCATTTGCTTAGTGGGCCGCCTGGACTCATTTCAGCCGGTTCGGGCGGTTCGCATACCTTTGTCCCACTTGTCCCACCTTGTGCTGGACCAGGACTTAGCCGATTTTCACAATTTTTACTGGCCCAAACTACTTGCTTTCTGCAACCTTCTCCGCACTTTCTCAAAGCTTGCTCCCTCCTTCTTCGGCCTGGGGAGTTTAGAAAGATTCCTGAAGGGACCCTAGAAACCTGATTTTGCTCTGAATCAGTCATTTTTCTTGGAATTTGGACATCCTGATGCATGTTATCAAATTTACCCTGGGGGGTGAATTTTGGATAACAATTTTGGCGACTCAGCGGGATCATTCTGCCTGCTAGATGAAAAGGCCAGTTGCCTGAAGCCATCCATTGGGCATGGAGTCATCAAATATTCTGTTAGAATCCAAACTGACTCAGAATGTGCAAAGCGAAAGATGGAATGTGACCTGATTTAGCAAAGACATGCATCATCTCCATAGACAGTAAGCTGTGCCAAGGCACTTAGGGAAAACAAAACTAATTACAGCAAAACAATGTGCACAAGCACTTGGAGGAAAGAAAATCTAATCTAGTATTTACAGATGTAGTGAACCTCCCTCTAGAAGCAACGCTTGAGATAGATTCCATTTACTGGAATCTGCAGTTCTTCACCATCCAATGAGGCCAATTGGAAAGCATTGTTGTTCTTGCACTTTGTGACCATGTATGGGCCACTCCAAATGGCATCAAATTTTGAATGCCTTCCTGGTTTTGCTCTGTCCACATCCCATTTCAATACTAGATCTCCTACTTGAAAAGATCTATCTTTGGCCTTCCTATCAAAGGTCTTCTTGATCAAAGCCTGATCCTTTTCCATTGCTTGGAATGCCTGATCTCTGATTTCTTGCAGCTCCATCAATTCTGCATATCTCACCTCCATGGGTCCAAACTCTAGCAATTCCAGTTGTTTCATGAGTTCCAACGTTGGCAACTCAAGTGACAGGGGCAAGATTGCCTCTCTTCCGTAGACAAGCCTAAATGGAGAGTTACCTGTGGACCTTTTGGGAGTTATCCTATCAGCCCATAAGGCTGATTTCAGTTTGGTATGCCAAGCCTTCTGATTCTCATCAAGAGTCCTCCTAATGATCCTCAGCAAGTTTTTGTTTGTAGACTCGGCCTGGCCATTACCTTGAGGGTAATAGTTTGATGAAGTGCTGAGGTAGATCCCGTTCTTGACAGCCCACTCAGTAATTTTAGACCCAATGAATGCCAATGCATTATCTGAGACTATTGTAGCAGGCACACCAAATCTGGTAGTTATCCCCTCATAAAAGTCCAAGATGCTAGACTCATTCGCCTCTTTGAGTGCCACTGCTTCTGTCCATCTGGTGAAGTAGTCTGTGGCTGTCAAAATCCATTTGTGCCCTTGGCTCGAATTGGGATTGATGATTCCAATGAAGTCCAAACCCCATTGCATGAATGGCTGGTCAACTGAGATTGGATGCAATGGGAGGGCTGCAAGTCTCTCTTTTCCTGTGAAGAATGCACAATTCTTACATTTCTTGATCCATGCATAGCAATCACTAAAGATTTTAGGCCAATAATAACCAGCCTTCATGATTTTCAGAGCTGTCACTCTTGGTGCAAAATGGCCACCAGCTGGTCCATCATGAAACTCCTTTAATACCCTTTGAATCTGACCTGTGTTAATGCATCTCAGCAGCACTCCATTGACATCCTTCTTGAACAAAACTCCATCAATGATGGTATATGGAATAGCCTGCAACCTGAAGTGTCTTCTTCTTGCTTTGCTCATTTCTAGAGGGCACATGCCCGTCTGTAGGAAATGTATCATATTTTGAGTCCAACAGGGAATGGACTCATCATCATTTTCCTGTTTTTGATCATCTTGTAAAAGCAGGACAGCGTCTTCTTTATCTTCTGGGTTGTTTAGTTGTTTGGAAGCGAGCTGCTCACACAAACCTTTGCCTCTTACCAGCTTGGTGATCTTGATCTCAATGTCATACTCCATGACACGGGTGATCCATCCTGCCCTTTTCTCATTCAAATCCTTGTTGAGGAGGAAGTCCTTAACCCCAGCATGTGAGACCAGCAACTGGACCTTGTTGTTTGAGACTAAATGCTTGAACTTCTTCAAGCTCCTGACTACTGCAAGCACATGTTTTTCAATAAAAGAGTACCTCAATTCACAGTCATTTAGGCTTTGGCTAAAGAAGGCAATTGGCTGTTCATCATTATCTTTATTCTGTTGCACCAAAATGGCAGAAATAGTGTCATCACCCCCAAATGCATAGAGGATGAAATCCTTGGAAAAGTCCGGGTTGATGAGAGTGGGTGCCTGGGAGATGGCTTCTTTGATTGCTTCAAAACTCTCCTTGCCTTCTGCCGTCCATTTGAAAGCCATGTTTTTTCTTAACATTTTGGTGATGGGCTTGACAAGGGCTGCAAAATTTGGGACAAACCTCCGAACAAAGTTTATCCTTCCCAGGAAACTTTGAAGAGCCTTTTTGTGACTTGGCAATGGCAGAGCTCTTATGGCTTCAACCCTTTCTGGATCAATTGCTAATCCTTCCTTGGAGACAATATGGCCAAGAAGTTTCCCTTCATGTGCAAGAAAGATGCACTTCTTAGGATTTAAAGACACTCCAAACTTTCTACACCTCTGAAATACTTGCCTGAGGTGAAAGAGATGGTCTGCAGCATTCTTTGAGAAGACAGTGATATCATCTAGGTATACCAGCACTATCTTGTTAATCAAGCCTTTGAATGCCATATCCATAGCTCGCTGGAATGTTGCTCCGGCGTTCGACAGTCCAAATGGCATCTTCTTGTAAGCATATGTGCCCCATTTGGTTGTGAAGGCTGTCTTGAACTGGTCTTCCTCCTTCACCATAATTTGATTGAAGCCTGAGTATCCATCAAGCAGCGAAAACCTTTCTGACCCAGCTACAACCTGCAATATTTGCTCCATGGAAGGGAGTGGATAATGGTCCTTGAGAGAGGCTCTATTCAAATCTCTGAAGTCAACACATAGCCTGATCTCTCCACTTTTCTTTCTGACTGGAACTAAGTTGGCAACCCAACTAGAATGCTTGATTGGGAATATAATTGCTGACTCAATCAGCTTGTCCAATTCTTTCCTCATGAGAGGCTCCATGTGTGGATTGACTGGTCTCTGTTTCTGCCTGACAGGCTTAGTATTTGGATCCAACTCGATGGTATGCTGAGCTAAGTTGGGATTGAAGCCCTTCAAGTCTTCATAGCTCCAAGCAAACACGTCAGGGAATTCTTGACAAAGCTGTATGAACTCATATCTCTCTTGCTCAGTTGTCATTTTTCCAATTTGCAATGGCTTGTTCTCTTTTACCAAGATGGATACCGAATCTTCCCTCTTGACCTGAATATTTGCTTTCTCCTTTCTAAACTGATCATTGGGGTTAAAAATGGACTCCAAGGTGACAAGTCCCTTGGGCAGCTTGTCAGTTCTCAGCTGTATCACCTGGTCACCATATTGCTGTTTCAACTTCTCTTGATTCTTAGCTGAGAACTCAGCTTCTTCTTGCAAGAAGTGGATGATTTGCTGGTCATTCTCAAATACTTGCCAATTGACATCGTTATCCGGCACTGAAGGCCTCACAATCACGTGGATGTTTGGCTGTACCTTGTCTTGTTGAATGTTTTCTACAATGTCAAAGGTTGCCCCTACTGCTGCAAGCCTGTCAGCAGCTTGATTCTCTTTTCTGGGAATGGCCTTGATGCTGAAAGCCTCAAAATCTTCCATGAGGTCCCACACCCTGTTTTTGTAGCATCTGAGTAGATCATTTTTGGCAGCATGCTGTCCCTTGACCTGATTTACAATCAGCTCACTGTCCCCAAACACTTGCAAGTTATTTATTTTTCTCTTTATTGCCCAATGCATCCCTTGCACCAAGGCTTCATATTCGGCAGTGTTATTGGAGCATGCAAATTGAAATCTAAAAGCTGAATAATACTTTACTCCTTGAGGTGAAATAAGCATGGCTCCACCTCCTGCGCCTTGTCTACTCCTTGATCCATCAAAAAACAGTTGCCATACCTCATTGTCATCCTTGTGGTTTGGCTTGGTGATGCTAGGAATAGGTTGACTTTCTTCGTGTATACAATAGACCCCTAGCTCAGATTCTTCTACTTCTTGATAAGGATCAAAAGCATGCACCTTGCTTGCCCATTCATCAAGAGTCAAATCTGGGATACTTCCAACCTTAGTGTCAGCTTCATCAGTGCCAAGGTGATCTTCTTGATCAAATGCTGAGCAATTGGTATTAATATGACTTGGAGTATAGGGCTCAATGTGGAAATCTGCAATAGGTTCCGACCTAATTGTAGCTTTAGTTCCATACCTCGTTCTGAACAGCATGTGTGACCAATCAGCGGACAAATATCCCCCAATCTTGGCAGTAAAGTCCCTTGACAAACAGAGGGCAAAGAGTGGTGGAAGGTCTATGACTGATATATCTTGTAAGACAACAACATTTGGACATGCATGCAAGGTAAGACTCAAATTTCTAATCACTCCAACTGTTGCTATTGCTGTCCCATCCAGCTGCACTACTCCCTTAGATGTTATTTCATACTGGAGCCCTAGCTGATCAGCTATCTGTTTAGGCATTACTGAGCTACTTGCCCCAGAGTCTATCATGCAGTTATGCACTAGCTGATTTCCAATAATTAACGAAACATAGAAAGGGGGGGGCTTCAGCATTCTACCTTGTTGTGTTCCATGATTTCCTTCAGGCTGGGCAGCATTTGTAAGCACTTTGTCTTGCCTCTGAACCTGCTGATTCGAAGTTGGCCAATCCTTTATGGCAGCTTGCAGCAGATTTCTTTGGCCTGGGATGGATAGGGATTCCCACATAGATATATTGACGTTTGTCTTCTTCATCTGATCAATGATACTGAATGGTGATGAAGGATCTCTCTGCTGTCCCTTGGTTTGCACATTCGCTCCTTGAATATGGGCAGCAACAGCTGGCATTTGATTTGGCCTAGGGGCTGTTTTTGTCTGCCCTTGTGCATTTGAAACTGGGTTTTGCTTGCCAATCATTTGTGGAGCTGTGGGAGGTTGAGGATTGGCTGGGACTAATGGCTGTTCTTCACCCAAATTTCTCCTTTTTGACCTTGTGTTGGCAGCAACACCCTGAGAAACTATCTGATTCATGCCACAGAAATCCTCTGCTTGCCAATTTACCAACGTGGTATCATTTGGGGCTGATTGCTGTTGGAATGTTTCTTGTTGTTGGCTGTTTTCTTGACTACTCTCACCCTCCACACCAGCACTTGTTACCATTAAAGCTTGGGTTAGAGCACCATTATAGCACATGGATTGATTATGGGGTTCATTACATGGAAAACACCAATCATACTCCTGGGCAATGTTGTTTTGTGCTGGTACTAATGCCTTAGAGGCAGATATGGCATTTGGATTATAGGGCTGGAATGGTCTATTGGCAGGAGGCCTTGTTTGATTCATATTTGTGGCTGGATTAGGTGGTCTTTGAGGCTGATATGGCTGCCTATTCGGTTGAGCTTGAGGCTGATACGAAGGTCTAAAACCTTGAGCTTGCTGCCTCTTGAGTGTGACCAGCTCATTACCTAAATTTTGCAGTTGCTTCATGACTTCTTGAAGCTCATTTGGGGCACTTGGAGATGAAGTGGAAGCTTCATTTGAACTCTGATTTCTAGGAATGGGAGAAGGAGCTAAGACAGGTGCCTGACTAGTACTTGGGCTCTCTAAGCTTGGATATAATGGCATTGGAGGCCTAGGAGATAGCTTGCCAGCTTGAATCAGACAATTTTCAGCTCTAATGGCAATATTATAAGCAGCAGGGATAGTTGTGCCTCCCATGGATTGAATCAATATAGAAATATCAGAATTTAAAGCTTTAAGGTAGTATAGAAAAGCACCTTCTGCTGTTGGTCTGACTGCTACTGGAATTCTATCCCAAGATCTTTGAAATCTGAAGTTGAAATCAGTTAGCTGCTCATTGGAAGCTCTCTTGATGGTTGTCAGCTGCTCCAAAAGAGACAAGTTGTCTCCCTTCTCTCCGAATTGATTATGAAGTGCAATACACAGCTGATTCCAGTTTGTGATAGAGCCAGCTCCAAGGCTCCTAAACCATTGCAATGCTTTCCCCTTGAATGAAGACGCCAGCAATTTGACAGCTACTTGCATCTCGTCGATCTCATGGATTGCACAAATGTTAGCAATGTCCTTGACATGATCGCCAGGAGTGGTCTGATTTTCTCCAGTAAAGTATGGAATGTTCTTCAGTGCTGCTACTGGGATTGGATTTTGTGCATTGAGAGCAAGTGGGCTGCTGCCTGTGAAGTTGACATAGGGGTTCACTGGTTGCGCCATTCTGATTGGTCTTAAAATCCTTGTATATTGAAAGAAAGGCCGCTCAGGTGGAGGAGTTGAGAGAGTTCTGTTTGGTGGAGATGGAGACCTTTGAATCCTTCTTCCTCTTTGCCTTCTTCTTGGAGATAGTTGCAGGTATTCAAACAGCACTTCCTCTTCTCCAGCTCTTGATCTTGTGATTCTTCTCATAAGCTTTTAGGCCTGACTGCTGGAACCAGTTGATTCCTCCCCTTGGAGTCGCCAGATATGCAAATAATAGCTCTTTTCAAGCAAGAAAATTGCAGCAGATGCATATCAACCTTGCTGCAAATAGAAATGAGACCTCTGGTCCCACCGGGCGTGCCAAAACTGTTAGTGCAAAATCACAGCACCCCTGGATATTGATCAGATTTCTAGGTTGATTACTAATATCCAGTGTGATTGCATCAACATTGAATCCTTTCTCCAAGTGTGGGACTTGAAGAGTGAGAAAGGAATCTCCAGAGAAAGGCTGGTTCCTATTCCTCTGTTCAGGTGCATACGAAATATGCAGAGGGTTTCCTCAAAATCTAATCTAATTTGCCAAGGAGACAAGGTAAGAAGATGCATAAAATAAATCTAAGCTAATAGAGGTGATGCACCAAGGAATGAAGAACATATGCTTTGCCAAATTTAACACAGATCATGTAGATGTAACACAACACCATGCACAGATAGCAAAAATGCAATGAAAGATCAAGAATGACAGTAATAAATATGTAAGAGGGTTTAGAAGTAACCACAGACACATATATATTGCTCAAGGATAGATTCAATACATTGCAATGGCCAAAAGGCAAAAAACGGTGTTACAGTCTATATGGGAGGTTTGAAAACTCCACAAATCTTCTTATGAACAGGAGAGAAGGGAGGGTGCAAAGCGGAAATGTCCAACATTAGAAAGAAACCCCTCCTTACAATTTATAGGAAGAATGGGAGAGCAAAGAGAGAGGAATTCGAAATCTGCCCCAACCACCTCTAGGTTGCATTTAATTCGTCCATCATGGCAGAAGCGGCGGGTTCTGGCGAAGCGGCGGTTTGCCTAACAGAAGCGGCGGGTTGTTTGCTGCATTAAAGTGGTTGTTGAAGCATTACCTCTGCTTATTATTTCGTGCCAGAGGCGTTTCTCAATTTTCTTTCTTCAAACTGAACCAAAATGCAAGATTGACCCTGGAAACGTGTAGAGAATTTCAGCAAGCTTTCCGTTGATACCAAGAACGTGCAAATCCGAGCTCTGGATCGAAAGATATGTCGATCTGAAGATTTAGGGCACGGAACAGGCGAAAACGGATTTTGGAATTTTTCCCGCGCTCTGCCACTTGGACGCCACATGGCATGCTCTAATTCGCTGAATAATTCTCTCTCTTCTGCTTTTCGGCTGGCTGTCTCTTGAATTTTGACTTTTGGGCCCTAGCTGGGACACGTGGCACATTTCCCATTACTAGGTTCGGATCGGTGCTCGAAAACTCGCCCATTGACTTTTTGACTTTTCTCTTCATGAGGACACTGCTGGCAGCTTCTGCGTACTTCGCGTCCATTCGGTCTCAGTGGCCGGACGTCCCAAACTTTGCGCCTTTGGACCTTTTGGGACACGTGGCATTCTGATTTTCGGCTCCTACGCGTACTTCGCCTCCATTTGTCCCGGATGTCCCATTCGGGTATTTCTGGCCCGCCTGTCCCATTTTGATTCGGACTGATTTGACTCTTTTCGGCCGGTTCGGCCGGTTCGGGTATTTCTGGCCCGCGCGTCCCAATTGCTTTTGGGCTCCTTGTACTGATTTCGCGCGATCCGGCCGGTTCGGGCATTTCGCGTCCATTTGTTCCACTCGTCCCGAATGCTACCCTCTTCAGCAGTTAGCCAATTTTTCTCCTCGGCTGGATCGGCTTTTCGCGCCCGCCGCGTACTTCTGTCCCACTTGTCCCATTTGCTTAGTGGGCCGCCTGGACTCATTTCGGCCGGTTCGGGCGGTTCGCGTATCTTTGTCCCATTCGTCCCACCTTGTGCTGGACCAGGACTTAGCCGATTTTCACAATTTTTACTGGCCCAAACTACTTGCTTTCTGCAACCTTCTCCGCACTTTCTCAAAGCTTGCTCCCTCCTTCTTCGGCCTGGGGAGTTTAGAAAGATTCCTGAAGGGACCCTAGAAACCTGATTTTGCTCTGAATCAGTCATTTTTCTTGGAATTTGGACATCCTGATGCATGTTATCAAATTTACCCTGGGGGGGTGTATCAACAGTTAAAAGGTGAGAAAATTTTCTATCCATTAAGAATGATTAGGGAAAATTTGGAAATTTTTAGTAGGAGAAAAATATAGTTGAAGTTCTGATCCTGTTAGAGAGCAGGCATGGGGGTAAATTGCTCCCAGAACCTAATTAAAACATGTAACCCTAATTTTGGAACCTTGTGAACTTGATATAGGTTAAAAATGGAGAACTTGTGTTTTGGTAATCAGGATTTGTTTCGGAACCTATTAGTGCAAACTGATGTCTTGCAACTTAGTTGTAGACACTTCTAGTCAAAAAAAAATTTATTCCATAATTTTCTAGCTAACCCTAGGTTATTTCTTGGTCTCTAGTGATTGAGTAAATGGGCACTACAACAAAACTAAATTTCAAACACACACTTCATCAACAAATTCTAGATATTTTAACATTAGAATCACAATCATTCAAAAGATAGAAAATTACATCCTAACTCATATCAGATCAACTAAAAGTCACACAATGTAATCAAACTTAATAAAAAGGAGAGTAAGATGAGATCATATATTATACATTAATCAGACATATTCTGGCCTCATCATTTCCCCTAAACATACTTGTTTATAAGTCCCTTAACAAACTTCATTCTTCAAAAGTGGGGTTATATGTTCTGCATTCCATTTGATTGCTCAGATCAAATGGCTGAAACTGGATTTTCCAATGCTTAAACTTAGATGTACTGTACCCAGCTCCTGCTTTTATTTTCCTCTCCCACTCTTCAAATTCAGTAGGATCTTGAGGTTCTCTATTTTACCAAGGAGACATGGGGGTGAGAAGTAGAGGGGCCCTTGTTTGCATTCCCATCCATATTTTTCCATAGGTTTAATTGACTTGGGGAATTATTGTGCATAACGCTTTTTCCCTTTATAAACTCCAAATCAGATTTGTAGGGGAAATTACTTCCCTTCTTCTCAAGGAAACAGTAAGGAGTTCCCACCTATTTGATCATCCTTCATAAATATCTTCAAATTTTTCCTCCTCATAGGAGGTGAAGGCATCAATACTCTTTTGTAGAATGGCAAGATAATGTGTCTTGAATCTCTCATCAAAGGCATGAGTTCTAAAATGTGTGAGGAAGGAAAAGGGTTTACCATAATGAGCTCTCATACAGAGACCTGTTGAGCTAGCTTTCAATAAAAATTCAGATTCCCTTTCCTTCCATGTAATTTGGTTTTGTAGAATAGAGACAAATGCATTGAGCTGGCTCTCCCCTACATACAAATTGATCATAAATCCTATGTTTTTCTCTAGCATAAAATTACAAAGATAAAATTCACACAGAAGATTTTTCTGCTCAAGACTGGATAGAGAGTAAGTTGCCATGAATTTAGATTCATCTTTTAGTTCATGTGGATGCCCACATGCAATCCTTGACAACTACCAATGAATGAATTGCTCTTCTAAAAACACACTATATGTAGGAGAGGGCCTCCTGCAGGCATGCAATTTTTCACTCATAATACAGACCATATGAATTTTTGCAAGACATTTATATGTATTTCCTTCCTCCTTATAAAACTTTTCTTCCCATTCTTTTCTTGCCTTCTTCTCTTCTTCCATCTCGATCTTCAATTCTTCATTTGATGTTTTGGATTCTCTGAGCTCCCTGACAAGTGTCATTCCATAGCTATTTATCAGTGGAAAATAGGTTAACTTAGTCTGTGTAGAGACTTTGGACATAACACTCTATTTTCTTGAAGTCTAAAATTCTTCCTCTTTTTCTATCAGTTCTTTCTTGGTTGCTGATAATTCCTTAGTCCTGGCTGCAAGATGAGTTGTTAGCTCTCCAATGAGCATTTCCCTTTGTTCTAATTTGTATTTGAGGAAATCCAATTCCTCATCATTTTCGCTGATAATGAGCTCTGCTCTAGATAAGAACAAAGCCTATTTAACTTGATGTCTCTCTTCTTCCTCTAAAATTACTTGAGGAGTTGGGCATTCTTCCTCTATCAAAGGAAATTTTCCTTTTCTTCTCCTGGATGCCAACTCTTCTTCTTCATGTGGCAATACTGATGGTTCAGCCAATTCTTGAAAATATTTCTCTTCAATTATCTCCTCTCCTCTGTCCATTTCAGCTTGACTTGGCTCAGGAGGAGTCATGGCCATGCTGCCCAAAATATCAGTAGCTTCCTTTTCCATCCTTTCTTGCTCACTCCTTCCCTCTGGGGTTTCCCTTGACCTTTTATGAATTTTTCTTCTCTGAGGAATTTCAACATGCCCAGTAGTGTATTTACTTTCTAGAGCTTCTTCTTACTATTTATTTCTTTCTCTTGCATGGGTGAGCTATCACCGTCAGAGACATATATTGGCTCCCCTGAAGCTGCTGTCAGAAGAAGGAATTTCCTTCATAGGTACAGAAGGCTCTGTTGTTTTGATCTTTCTCACCGACCTTCTTCTTTTTGGTATATTTTCTCTTTTCATTTCCCTCTGTTCTTCTACAGGGGCATCAAATTTCCAGATTAGTTGAAGGAGAGAATGGGGCTAGAATTGTCCTTCTGATAATATTAGGGTTTTTCTTGAACTTGCCAAGAAACTTGTCCCAAATTTCTTCTCCATTTTTCTTTGATAGAAAATGGTGCTGGCATATTAAATGAATTAGACCATGATGTCCTAATTGTCCCAACACCCCAGGAATACCTCTGAGCTATGGTTTGGATAGAATAAAAAAGAAACCTTGGAAGGTTTATTATGTACTCAGGTTTTGTGGCTCCATACTTCAGATATATGAGAATTTTTAGGACTTCTTTTCCCACAGACCCAAATTGACCATCACAGGTTAAATATTTCACTATCCAAAATGCTACCCTGTCAAAGGGTTTGGGAAAACTGGCCCTTCTGACCCCTTTTATGATTTTCTTTGTATTGTAGATGTATTGGGGTTCAATTTCTCCTTCTTGTAGTAAGACTTCAACAAGTTCTTTCAAATTCCCCTTGGGATGCGGGACATGCACAATTGGCACTCCAAACACGTTACTTACATATTTATAGAAAAAGGAATAAAGATATTTCTCACCTTTGTCCTGGATTGTTCTAGGTTTATGACGAATTCTCTTACCAATTCGTCATTCTGCCTTGAAAATTTCTTCAGGAACTCTAGCCATCCTGCATGCTCAAAGATGGATATCACTTCTTTGTCAGCGAGCAGCTGGGAATCATCCTCTGGTTCTGATTTCTTCTTAATCCCCATATTGGCTCGAGTTTTGTCTCTTTTGATTTTGTGCAAATTGGTTGTAGGCCTTCTTACTTAGCTACAAAACTGACGACTTTGGTTTTGGAACCTGGAACCTCTAATTCTTAGCATCTGGAACCTCTATTTCTTAGTAGCTGACAACCTCTGTTCTTAGATTACTGTGAAACCCTCTATTCTTAGCTCCTCATACTAAATTCTCTGCAAACATTCAAAAAGAATATCCATTTATTTGTAACTAGCCAAAAAACAAAACACGGTTATGTTCAACCTCCATTTTCTGGTTTTCAATTGACCTTTGAGATAATTTCTTTTTAATAATATATATATATATATAATTTTGTATATATATATATTTAATTATTATTTCTTTGGGGAAGAAAATGCCATTTGTTGGTTTTCATCTTCTTCCCTTTATTTTGGATGTATCATCTGGTTATTTGATCATTTTGGAAGATCTGGGTTCTTCCATATGATCAAATTCTTTATCCTCTTCAATCTTCCTCAAGAATTCATCCTTAGTGGGAGGCTTCCTATAGAGTTTCAGCCTATGCCCACTAACCAAGAGTGTTTTACTGCTGTCATCAATGGGAAGTAACTGAATAGAACCATTGTCAAATATCTTCTCAATCTGATTGGGTCCCAACCATCTCGGTTCTCAATTTTCCCTTGAATTGTTGGTACTTAGAATTGAACAGCAATGCCCAGTCTCCTACTTTGAATTGCCTTTTCTTGATATGTGTGTCATGTCATTGCTTCCTTTGATCTTGAATTATCTCTGTCTGCTACAAGTACTTCCAACCTTAATTCATCCAACTCATTGAGTTGAAGGATTATTTCTTTTTGAGATTGCATTCAACTCAATTCCCACCTTCACTATTATCCTCAATGTCTGAAGTTCAAACTATAGGCAAACAAGATATTTTTCCCATAGACTAATTCATATGGTGAAAACCCTTTTGTAGTTTTCCAAGTTATATTATAAGCCCAGACATCTTCAGGTAGTCTCTTTACCCAATATTTTCTCCCAGCTTCAACTGCTTATGGTAAGGACGTTCTCCAATTCTCTATTTGTTACTTCAACTTGTCCATTTGACTATAGGTGGTAAGGAGATGACTTCCTATGATTGATTTGGTAATACCTTGTGAAATCTTGGATCATATTAGACATGAATTGTGGTCCCTGATCTAAAACTATGCTCCTTGGTGCTCTAAACTTTATCATAATTTTGTTCCAAAGGAAATCAAAAACTGCTTCTTCAGTGGCATTTGTCAATGCCTGCACTTCTACCCATTTTGTCACATAGTCAGTACACACAAGAATATATTCCTTCCCTTGTGAACGAGGATTAAAGGGACCAAAAAACTCCAATCCCCATCTCTCAAATGGTTTAACCACAACTTGAGGTTGAAGAGGCATTTCATTGGTGAAAGTTGGTTGTCCCATCCTTTGACAAGGATCACACCTCTTGATATATCTCTTCACATCCTTGTATAGAGATGGCCAATAATAACCAGTGCCAAGTATCTTATGAGTTATTCTTTTCACTGAATAGTGTCCTCCACTTGGTTCATCATGACATGCTCTGAGGATGTCAAAGATTTCATCCTCTCTTACACACCTGCGCAAGACAAAATCAGGACCACACTTAAATAGCATTCCATTTAACCATTTGAATTGTGCACTGGTTTTAATTAACTTCTTTATTTATTTCTTAGTGAAAGAAGGAGGAAACTTCCCTGTTGCAAGATAATTTTCCATATCAGCAAACCATGGTGTACTTGCTGAGATTGCAAATAGTTGTTCATCTGGAAATTTATCCTTGACTGGATCTTGCTCCCCTGTGGTGGTTAGTCTTGACAAAAAATCAGCTACCACGTTAGATTTACCTAGATTTTTCACAATGGTAATATCAGATTCTTGCAAACTTAATTTCGTAATCATATCATTATTCTTCCTGACCAACCACTGGTTTGTTCATTAAATACTTAATTGTTGAATGATCTGTGTATACAAATATCTTGTACACTGTAATGTAATGTTTGAATTTATTGATTGCATAAATTACAACAAGAAATTTAGATTTTCAGTGGTGGTGTAATTATTTTCAGTGGGAGTAAGATTCTTGCTAAGATGAGAAATGGCATACATTTTCCTTTTACTCATCTTTCTGTCCCAATACTGCACCAATGGAATAATTTGAGGCATCTGTTTGGATATGAAATGCATTTTCCCAATTAGGTCCTCTCAATATGTGGGGCACTGATTAATCTGTCTTTAATTTCTTCAAAAAAACATGCTGACACTTTTCATCCCAAAGAAACCCTCACAGTCCTTGGTTAGCAAATTAAACATGGGGGCAGCTAATTTTATTGAAATATTTTATAAAGCACCTATAGTACCCAGCATATCTTAGAAATGATTTGATATCTGTGGGGGTCTGAGGAATAGGTAAATGCTGAAATGATCCTAATTTTGAAGATCCAATCTGAATTTATTTTTTGAAATATGGTTGTCCTAATACAATCCCCTCATCCACCATCATCAAACACTTTTCATCACTAAGAGACAGGTGTGTTGTATCACATCTTGTTAACACTCTATCTTTAGATTTCTCAAAGCATCATTCAAATGTATCTCCATGTACAGTGAAGTCATCCATATATACCTCAACACAATCATTTGTTAGATAATGCAAAGATTACAAGTACAACTCTCTGAGAAAGTTACAGGAGTTTATTTCATATGAACCAAATGGTAAAACCCTATAGGAAAATGGTTCCCCATGGACATGTAAATGTTGCTTTTATCCTGTTCTTTAGCAGCAACTCTGATCTAACTGTACTTGACTAAAGCCATCCAAGAAAGAAAAGTATATATTTACCTGAAAGGTTATCTAGGATTTGATCTATGAATACTAAGGGAAAATGATCTCTCAGATGTGGATTTGTTTAGTTCCCTATATAACTCATATTCTCCATTTTCCATTACATTTAGGAATTTACAAGAGGAGATACCCACTCTATCTGAGATAGGGTAGATTGAAACCTACTTGTAATAGTTATTCAATTTCTTGTTTGACTATATCCCTTATGACTGGGTTAATCCTTCCTGGAGGCTGCCTAACTGGTTTAACATTATTCAGTATAGATGTGATGAGTGCAGATACTTGGATGAATCCCCTTCATGTCTTTCATAATCTGACAAGAAAAATCTTTAGTATGATTTTTTAGGTACATCAAAGTAGTTTAGCTTCTTCATCCTCCTTTAACAAGCTGTTAATGTTTAAAGTTTTACCCGAATGAATCTTCAACATGCTTGGTTCCAATCTGTGATGAACTGATTTGTGGGAAGGGTTTATATTACATTATTTAATGGACATGCATGTGGTAACAAAATATGGTATGTAGAAACATCTCCAAAATATTCCTTGAGATAGAATACTGAAAAAGGACCTTTTTGTAATGAGAATTATGATACTTATCTCTTTGCACCAAATTATTTGTCACTGCTACTTTGGCATAAATTCTTCACCACTCCCTGATGTAATTGAAACTAAGCTACTGATTCATCCTCTCCCCATGAAATAAATGATCATTCCTTTGCTTGATTTCAAATCATTTTCAATCAAAGAGAATATATTGATGTGGTTCAACTGTAACTAAAGTCCTAGCTTCTGATAATTCTAAATTTGCAGGTTCCGGAACTAAGTTTACTTTTGGAACTATAGTTCATTCTGAGAACTATTTATGATTGCTTCGATGACATTCATGTTCTCATCACAATGGTGGATTAATCATCTCTTCTACTTCTCTTACATGATCCAAAATGTGATCATAGCCAAAGGATAAAAATTTTTCTTATCAAGTCTTGCAGGAGAATCAACCCACTTGTTGTTCATGATTGTCCAGTAAAAGGTCGTGCAGTAGGATATAAGGAAATTTGTTTAGAGTTTTTACCATTCAAGATTAAGTCATATCACCTTACCTATAATCTGATTAAAAACAAGTTTAGCTAACCATGCATCATACCCAAAATAATGGGATAACCCAATGTTTTACCTTTGTGGCTGTCAGTATAAGGCAAGTGAACTACCATATTCCTTCATGACTCCATTAGGCATAACCCCCAAGTCAAAATTCAATAATTCCTTCAATGGGTTTTGCCTCCAGACTAATCTGACCATCTGCAATATGGTATTAGAAATAGGTTGTATACCAGATTAATGGTAATGTTTTCAGAGTATCCACTGTCATTATTGATAGCAGATCCCAAATCCTACCAAAACATTATGTACATTCTTATTTCCTATAGAGACATGAAATAACAGGACTTCCAGGATCTCTTATTTGGGATGTAAAAGTTTTCCTGAGCTAATAAATCAAAAGTTTCCCATCTACTTTGATAGTCTTGGGGTACATGTTTCTTCCTTCCAGGATTTTTCAAATAACCATTTTGATTAATTTGTTCAATTCTATCAGAATGTCATTTAATTGCTTGAAATGGTGGTATTTCAGATATTCAATTTCCTTAGTTCTCTAAACCAATTCAACTCCTTAATTTCTATAGCTTCTTTGAATCCAAACTAGCCAATTACTCTAATAGTGACTATCTGGCCTTCTAACAATGAATAAAATGATCCTATTCTGGAATAACAGTCTAGGTATTTCATTTTATTTCCTTTCCATCTTTGAGCATATTCTAAAACTTGGACTGTTGAAAAAAATTCTTCCTCAGATCAAAAATTTGTACCTCATTTTGATTAATCCATGTATGCTTAAAAAATCAAATTCATCTTTTCTAAAATCTTGGTTGTTCCATAAACTTGGAGTTGTTGTAGTGTCTTATGGTATTCTTTGTGAACCAATGCAACTTTCTAATAGTGCAACAATTTCCAAACATTTGGAGCACAAAAATAGATCATTGCATTTAGTGCACATCATTCCATGATGGCTCTGTTGTAACTTTGATTCCTCCACCATGTAATTTTTCTCATCCTCATCCACTAGCCAAAAAATTGTCTAATTTGAAAACATGTTAAGGATCTTCATCATATAACCAACTTTAAATATGTTGATTTCTCCTCAGCATACCAGGAGCTTGATTTGTTTTTCTTGAGGGTTACAAGATCGGGTATGAGGTAAAAACTGGTCTGTGAAATATTGCTGACGAGTCCCATGGCATGCTACACTTAGAATAGAAATATTGTTGCATCATCTCCCTCTTGTGCTTAGCTCCTCTGTAAAATCAAACTCCACTTATTTCATGCATTATTTCTCCAACTGTGGAACATGACTAAAATGATGCTTGGATACCAATTGCGTAAAATTTTGCATGAATTCCAGCTTGGTAGTTTTTTGAATTGGCTTTCACTCCTAATTGAATTTTTTATCATTACTTTCACGAATTGGGTTTGGGAATAAAGAGGAGAGTTTGGATGTAGTGCCCACATCCCTTTGACACATGGTTGATACTAATCATGATACTACTGATTACATTATGGAAATGGTTATGAACTTTATTATAGTATGATGTTTAATGTTAGATCATGGATTATTGTTGACTTGATTTAGTTATGATGCATGATGATTATTAGAGACATTTTATATGTTGATAGTGATATACTGTTGGACATGGTTATATGATGGATGTTGTCCATACTTGCAATAATTAGATATTTTGATTAGACCTAGAAAATGAAAATTGGATTAAAATTGATGATGATATAGTTGTTAATGAAATTGTGAGTGATACTATTGATTGTTGTGATAATTGTTGTGATTCACATATATATTGATGGTCTTGAAATTATAATTATATTCATTTGGATGTTTTGATATGGCCACGAGGCTAAAGGAGGTTTTTGTGTTTTGTAGGTTAAAATATCACAACAAATATCGGGGGATTGGAGGCCAAACACATTGGAATTATTGATGAATTCAATAAGGTCACCATGGAAACTAGTATTTTTTGTGTGTGTTTGTATTTTTGTTAGGGATTCCCATGGGGGGGAATCACCTTTAAATGTAACCAAGGGATTTTATGTTTTCCTTTTATTTGGTCCCTTTTTTTTAATTTTTTGCACATGTTTTTATGTGGTGCACTTACCCTTTCATTATTTATTTAATGTGTTGTTAATGTTGCGAGTAATCATATTGTTTAGTTAATTAATTAAAATATGTCATAAGAATGCAATTAATAGAGTTGTTGGTCATGTTTTAAAGTGTTGTAAGAATGTGTAAGTAATGTGTAAGTGACCTTGTAAGTGATGTGTAAGTTAACTTTTGAGTGTGAAACACTCCACCTTCTTAGAAATTCGAATTTGTCCTTGGAGGTTGATTTTGGAGGCTTGTGGGACAAGTTAAACTTGTCCCATGCCTCTAAAATTTACATACCAACCTTGCCTATGGTTTGAAGGTTAGATTTAGACCTTTTTTATGCATTTTTTTTACAAGTCAAGTTGAATGTTGTAATTATACTTTTCTTACTTAATTTAATTTCAGTTCTTAGGGGGTATGGGCTTGTTTGAGTGTGTAAGTGAACTGTCATATTATTCACCCACTTATTTACTATGCATGAATGAAGATGACTTTTGGGAGTTGGTGTTGAGGATGTATGAAGTGGTATCCTACATGGATCCTCCTCATCCTCTTCTCTTCCCTCTTCTATAAAATTTGAATTGCTTTCCTTGTTTTGGGTTGGCTTCACTTTTGGAGACTTCATTTTGGGTGAATTTTTCATGTTGATTTGGGAGCACTTGTTTGGAGAAGTTTTCTAAAGATTGTAGCATGCTTATGCTTGGCTGTTTTAGATTGCTTGCATTGGGATAAATCTTGTTGTTTTGGAACTTGGAACAACTCCATCATGGAGAGGTAGGAGCTTAGCTCTTCATATATGATTTTATTTCTTTTTATGTTTATGTGAATGGTGAAATGTTTGTGTGTTTGTTGGCTAGTTGGGTAGACTTCCTAGGAATGGTGTAGCAGAAGGCTATGGGGAATCCATGTCAGGTGGGGGGGGCATAAGGGAATTCCAGTTGCATCAAAATTCTTGTGGAGGGAGTTCAGATTGGGTTCCTACCTTGGAAAATAAATGGCATTGCAAGATCTATGGATAGATGAGCCAATAGTGTTCAGGGTATAGCCCCTCTTTGAGATAGCAAAGCGAAACTGGTTTATTGCTATTCCACCGGCAGGAATCTGTGTACATGTCTCACAATATTCTACCTTCGAGGGTTTGGGATCTCATCCCAGTTGGGGTATTTCCAACTACGAGAAGAAAGGAAAGAAGGAAAAGACAAAGATAAGATAGATCCGAAGGGAGAAAAGAAATGAATTCCAAAGTAGAAAGGTTAGAGGGTTTATGTTTTGGGATTGGTAATAAATGGAGCCAAACCTACTTGCATAAATGAACAAAGCAATACTGATGAACAAATGACAAAAAGTAGAGATATATCTAACAAAATAAACATACAGATCTGACATAAGAAAGTTCAGATGCCCATACACACATATTCAACACAAAGTCTTAATATTTGTATTAATGTTTTCTTCTGTTACAAAAGTACAAAGCCTTTTCTTCTCACTTCTATTTTTCATCTAAAAAGTGTCCACCACTTGAATACAACAAGTATTCAAGTATATATAGAAGAAGGAGAAGAGAGAAGGAAAAAAGAAACCAACAACTAATTACAAAATATTTACAAAATATCTAAAAGTCAACCATTGACTTTTGGGTAACTTGGTGGATGACAACATCCCATGGTGCAACATGGATGATGTCATCATTTTTGTTAACATATTTGTAGATATTTACAAAAAGAAAGCCAAGAAGAGGAAGGCTATTCGTCATCGTCTCATGGCTGGAAAGGAGTATCCTGCTACTGTTCAGGAGAGGTAATGTAGAATTGAGTCTGATACTCCATGAATTTTTTGATCATTGGTTGAAGTAGATCCTGGGCAGGACCCTTGGTGTGATCGCCGATGACTTCACAAGTCTCCCGTTCATCTCTGAGGTTTTTCTGGGAGCTTGAAGTATTCATTACCTGCCTCCATCAGGTACCTTATAAAATCACGGCAAGCCAGAAGGTTATTGATGGATTCAGTGTCAAAAGTGGCTTCTAGCCCTAGCCCTTGCGAGACGATCTCTTTGAAGATCTAAATGGTTTCATCTGCCTTCCTCAAGGTGTATGATGGAGTGAGTAAAGCCCAGAGACATCCTTAGGAAAATTTTCTCCATTTGATGCATTGCATCCAGGGCTTCCTCCTTGACCTTATCTATCTTCTCTAGGAAAAATTCCATTTGATCGACCCGGTAGTCCAAAGCAGCAAGGACTTTTTTGGGTGTTCTAGGGTGATCGAAGATGCTGAATTTAACTAAATATTTGACTGAACAGTCGAGTATCTTTTGGAATGTCTCATGTTACAACCTAGCATGGTCCAACTCTTCGGAGATAGGTCCTGCAATCACCTGGAGTTCCTTGTTCACCTAATTAATGTTCTGATATAGCTCGGTGAACTTGATGATTAATTCCTCACTATCTTTGAGGATCTGGTCTCTCTAAGTAGATACTGCCATGCCTTGTTCACCAATCTTGGCATATTCGCTTATCTTATCCTGACTAAGGACCTTAGGAGTTTCAGTGGTAGTTGTAGGAGGTGCACTACCCATTTTCTGCAGGGCTTGGAGAAGATGCATATTCTGTCTCTTTTAGTAGCCTCTTCTCTTCCTTTGCTTCTTGAAGTTTCTTGCAAAGGGCATCCACCGTAGATAGGGCCTCTCCTTGAAGGCTCTCAGATGACGTTCCCATTGTGACCTATGTCACTGTATAATCTGTAGGGGACAGATCCTTTTTATCCTTTGTGGGATCAGGATACGTGATCTCCATTACTCTTTCTCCTGATGCACTCTGAGAGAAGCGGGTTATTGGTTTTTACTTCTTAGCTCCTTTTGTTGGGATGACGGAGAAGTCCATAGGTGCAATGGGGACTTTCCTCTTATGCTGGCTCAGGTGCTAGGAGATCCAATCTAGACTTAAGGGAGTGGGACCAGAGGTGGAAGAAGGAGCAGATATAGTGGACGAGGGGAAATGCATCAAGACACTTGGTGGAGGCATTGAGAGAGAAGCCAACAAAGTGCTCATGGAAGGAGGAGACACTGCAAGGGGAGAATTCGTGGGGGTGGAAGGGAGCTGAGAGATGAGAGAAGAAATTTTGGGAGACAGCTCCGCGAGGGAAGAGAAGATGGAGGAAGAGGAAGGGGGAACAGTAGGAAGATGGGGGAGAAGACACAACCAAAGGAATGGTTGATTGAGTCATATGAGGAGGGGAAGGAAGAGAGGGAGAAGAGATGGAAGGGAACTCAGCAGTTGTAGCAGTGGCAACATCCTAAATGGATGTGCCCGTCAGAACATCTTCTACCGCTTCTTTCTCTAGAGATACCAGGCTCATAACCTATTCTTGTGCGGCAGAAGGAGGGATCTCAGGAGCTTCTTCTTGAGTGGAGCTCGATTCTCCCTCTTTATCCTTGCCTTTTCCCTTTGGGCAAATTTTTTGACCTGGTATGTGCATTGCCGAAAGGGGATGCAGTGAAATCTACTCCAAGGTGGATGAGGCCGTTAATTCTGCACCAATGCTCTGTGCGTTGCAATGTGCCCTTAACCCTTGCCTCAATGGTTTGAGGTGCCTTTGTTCTGTCAATATTGAAATGGCCAACTATCCCCATCTGTGTCTAGATATACCTGATCAACTTCTTGATCGGTTGTTTGGAAACCTTTTAGGAATAATGGCCATGCCATATTGAATAATTTATGCTAGGGCCAGGTGAGAGTGATCCTTTCTTTTGAGTTTGATCTCATGATACAGGTCGATGTAGATGTCCTTGATCTATGGAATGTGAATCGGATCAATTTTTGCCTTTGGGAGGCAATTTCATGGATCAAAGGTGGGCCTTGCTAGGAAATTGTGCTTTAGGTTAAGCAGTTCCATCTCTAAAAACATTTCCCGGGCTTTGGTGTGAGAAGTGCAGGTGTACCTACCCACTGTAAGGGGGAAAGGAGTTCCACCCTTCTTTCTTTTTAGGCACTTCTCGTGATATGTTATGAGCTTCCTAGATAGCTCCAACAGGATCAACTTAGGGCCTACATACCTTGGCAATTTGGTGGGCTCCCCCAAGAAGTTGGCTGATTTGAGATAGGTGAAGGTGGAGGATTCATAAATAATGCCCCCCACTTCTCAGTTGTAGTGACTATGCTCTTGGTCATCCGACCATGAGTCATATTGGGCCTCAATAGGTAGATGATGCCGTAGAAGAAGGCATCATTGATCTTGGTGAACTATGGGATGTTGTTCTCTAGCTTCAATTCTGGGTAGTATTCATATATTTTTACCTGGGGCCACACCCCACATCGGCTCAATGCTAGATAGTCTCTCTCTAAGGCTGCAGCGTAGACTACGTAGGAGTTCATGTAGAACCTCCCTGTTATGGTGAGTTGTTGGAGCTGCTCAGAGATGGTGCTGCTTATGATCTTTTCCCACTCAAAACACTGATCAGGCACATTCTTATTCATTGTTTCCAGATACCTAAGCATCCATTTATGGAATTAATTGGCATCAAAAATCCCAAATACCCTGCTTAGGAAAGTGATGGTATCACTCAGTTCCTCAGAGAAGTCGCTGCGGTGAATAACCTGTGGCCACCTGGTTATCACCTTCTTATTCTTCAAATACACTTCATTCATTAACTGCATGCATTTGTCTTCATTTTCCTCTCATGCCTTGATGTAGTCCTCTTGGCTTATAGCCACAAAATGTCAGTGGTGGGGAATACCTAGCATGATCTCAAAGTTCCGGGCAGTGAGGTTGATTATGACCCTCGCCCTTTTCATTCTCGACACACCTTGTGTCTTTGTTATAACAATGGGACCACCATCATAAATTCATTATTCACTTCACTAACGGGGATTCCCCTAGTGAAATGCAGACCACTGCCCACTAGTTTTTCCATCCAAGGACTGCCTGTGACCCTTCTGGTTCTGGCCCAAAAATCTTCCATGTCGATGTGGCCAAGTTCGGAATCTCTGATGTCTAAGTCACATTCTGCATGGGACTCGGGCATTCTGACCCTTTGATATTTGTATTTCATCTCTTCCTCTGTGAGTTTGGCCTTACCCTTTGACTTGGTTGGCCTTTTGCTTGATGTAGACATATGTGAATCTGAGTTCAGTTGCTGATCTACAAGAAGAAGGAGCGAAGTCCAATGCAAAAGATCCATGTTAGCTGTCAGATCTATCCATCAAGGCTTTACAGAATGAGGAGTTAGCAATTTAAAATCTTCTGGGCGTAGGGCACAGGAATACTATAGGCTGCAGGGTCAATAAGTAAGGCGCACTGAAGTGGAGTGTTGCAAGGAAGAAAATCAGCGCCAAAGGGTGCAGGGCGTAGGAAACTTACATATAACATCATTGTTGTTGTAGACAAATCTATGCCTGTGCCATTATATAAGATTTTAAACCGGGTGCAAATAAGTTTGGTGTTGCATGGGAGCAGGATGCGCCAATGGTGTAGATATGGGACATGTTACAGGGAATTTTGGTGTGCCTAGGGCGCAACATCAATGGGTGTAGCACTAACTTTATGTGCGTCAAAGGGGCCTTTGGCACGGCGCAGGAAAAAGTTGCATAACAAATTTTGTTGGTGTAAGCAGGATTGCGCCTGCGCTGGTGCAAGGATTTTCTTAGTTTTGTATGGCGCAGGAAGGATGCGTGGTGTAATTAGGAATAGTGCGCCCTCTTGGCACGACTGTGTTTTATGTAACAAGGATGGCAATTGCGCCAAGAGAAAACTATGCCCAAAACTGATAACTATTAGGTTTCCTTTCTTCCCGATTGGTTTGTTTTTTAGGCCTCCTTCGACATGGATTTGACAGTGAAGGGGGACAAAGTGAAGAAGATCTTGGGTTAATGTTTTTGAGACAAAGCCCTCTAGGCCAGCAGATCTGGAAGGAGGGTGAAACTGGCTTGGGAGGGAAGATTAAAAAATAGGATGGAGGGGTTTATGGTTTCTTCAGATTCATTTTATCACTATCCCACAAACAACCAAACCAAAACAAAACATAAGAAAAGAAAGAACCACTTACCTGGAATATATAGAATGAGAGAAATGAAGTGGGGTCCATAAACGCAACACGAGGATGATGGGAGCACTGACAGGTACAGAGGAATAAATTTTTCACGTGTTTTTCAATCATGAAAATGACAGGGCGGATGCGCCTATATATAGCCAAAAGTGTAATAAATGTGCCACCCACTTTTTAAAGGGTGCACCAAAAAGTATGTCGACATGAAAATATTTGCACCCTTTGGCGCGGATATGCTTTTTTTCAACAAGAAATTATCTACGCCTTTAGCACAAATTTAGTACTGTCAACAATGGATTTTGAGTGCCTTGGCGCACCAATTAAGGGCACAACATTTTTGTTGTTGACAGGATGGCGCATGCGCCTTGGCACAGGAAAGAAAGGCACATCATGGGGAGGCGCAACAATTGTTGTGTTAACACTCCAAAGGGTGCGCCAAAGGAATAAAGGGGGCACAAATTCATCCTGTGTTGCATGAACAAAATTTGCACCCAGCCAAAAAGGACCAAAATGACTAAGTTCGAAAAACTAGATTTTCTGGAAAGGGATTTTACGCCATTCTGAACGCTGAGGGACCTTAACAAGGAACCAGAACAAAATTTTGGTATGGTTACCTGTAAAATTTCCCTCGTCAATTTTACAGGATAACAGCTGGCTCTTTCTAGGGACTATCTTTGAGTGAAGCTTAAAGGTAGAGAATCCTGGATCAACATGTGCCTATCCATTGGGTTGCAGAGTCAAAAACAAGGGCAATGACAAAAGCAAACACACACAAAAAAGCAAACACACAACATAAACTAAAGCAAACTGTACAAAGAAGAGAGCAAGCTCTACTTCCTGAATATTTTGAGATGTTGCCCACTATAGGGAAGCAGGAGATCAGTTCCATCTAGATACGAGAGATAGAAGCTATTCTCTCCATTGAGCTGCTTGATCTTGAAAGGTCCTCTCCATAGAGAATCAAATTTCCTGTGCATGCCCTTTGGCTCTCTTTGTTTGTCCCATAAAAGGATGAGATCTCCCACCTAAAAATCTCTTTGCTTGGCCTTTTTATCAAACAGTCTCTTGACTTGATTCTGATGTTCAGTGATCCTGTCGACCACTCTTACTCTTTTTTCTTCAAGCTCTGCTAGATACATGATCCTCTTTTCAAGAGAATTTTGGAAAGTCTCATCTTCAATCACTCGTGCCAAGCGCAGAGCAGGAAGTTCTGTAGAAATGGGAAGCTCGGCGTCGATTCCATATAACACTTGAAAAGGTGACATACCAAGAGACCTCTTGGGAGTAATGCGTCTGCCCACAAAGCGTCATACAATGACTTGTGCCACGTCCGCTGATTCTCATCAACTAGCTTCCGTATGATGGTCACTAAGTTTTTATTACTGGATTCTGCCTGACCATTTCCTTGGGGGTAATAATCCGAGGCATGGGCCAAGGTTATCCCGTATTCATAGCAAAAACTGATAACTTCCCAAGAGGAAAGATTGGAAGCATTATCAGCAACAATCTTGTTTGGAACGCCAAACCTTACAATGATATTCTCTTTGATGAAATTGCAAACAACTTCAGAAGTGGCATGTTTGACAGGTATGGCCTCCACCCATTTGGTGAAGTAATCTGTTGCTATTAGGACATAACTATGTCCGGCACTCGATTGGGGATGGAGTGCTCTGATAAAGTCATTCCCCACTGCCTAAATGGTTCATCAATAATGACCAGCCTGAGGGGAAAAGCAACCAATTTTGGTTTGCCAACAAATTGTTGGCAGAGCTCACATTTTTCTACCCAGGTGGCTGTATCCTGAAATAGCATTGGCCAATAGTACCTGGCCCAGATGATCTTGTGTGCTATCACGGAAGAGGAGAAATGACCACCACAGGCTGAATCATGAAAAATCTCAAGTAACTTTACCTGTTGTGGATTGTCAACACATCGCAAGAAGATGCCATCAATTTCACGTTTGTATAAACCGTCATCCCAGATGACATATCTGGCTGCTCTGAGCTTTATAGTATGCTTCTCCTTTGAAGTTAGATGAGCTGGGCACTCACCGTAAGTGAGAAAGAAAGTGATATCAGAATACCATTCATCGCTAGTCATGACAAACAGAACCATGGGTAGAGAATCAGCTTTCTCCAGCTGGCCTTGTGTTTCATCAATGTAATCATCCCTTTCTTCAGGGTCTTCTGAATCTTGGTTTTTCATCCATAAGCTGACATAGGCCCTTGCCTCTTACCAGCTTGGTTGGTTTTATATCTAGATCATACTCTTGGACCTTTGCGATCTAATTCCCTCGCAAGCTTCCTAACTCCTGTTGAGTTAAGATTGACTTGACTGTCGTGTCAGGGACCAACACTACTGTATGAGAGTTTAGAATATAATACCTGAAGTTCTTGACTGCTTTGACAATGGTGAAGGCATGTTTTTCCAACTGAGACATCTTCAATTCGTGAGGCTTGAGGGGAGAGCTCATGAATGCGATTGGGGATTCAACATCCTCAGAATTCTTTTGCATTAAGATGGCCGATACAGTATGCTCAGATGCATAGCTATACATGATAAAATCCTTGGAGAAATTGGGACATACCAGGACTAGTGCATGAGCAATGGAGGCTTTTATATCTTCGAATGACATCTTTCCTTCTTCACTCCACCAGAAAGTTTGTGACCCTTTCATCATGTTTGATATGTGGCGAGTCTTTTCAGCAAAGTCGGGAACAAAGCGCCTGAGAAAATTCACTTTTCCAAAGAAGGAGTGAATGCCGGTCTTGCTTGTGGGTAAAGTAAGGCTCTGAATAGCCCTAACCCTTTCGGCATCTATCTTTGTCCCTTCTTTGCTGACCACGTGTCCCAGCAAATTTCCTTCCATGACCCCAAAAATAGACTTTTTTGGATTTAGGGAGATCCCGTGTTCTCGGCATCTATTCAATACTTGCTCCAAATGATCACAATGATCATTTCGTTGTTTAGAGAACACAGTTAAGTCATCCAAATAAACTACGATGACCTTTCCCATCATACCTTTGAACGCGAAGTCCATCGCCTGCTGGAAGGTGGCACCAGCGTTGGTCAAGCCAAAAGGCATCCTACTGTAGGCGAATGTACCCCAGGGGGTAGTGAATGTTGTTTTGAATTGGTCTTCAGGTGAGACTTCAATCTGATTGTAGCCCGAAAAACCATCAAGCATGGACAACATTTCTGATCCAGTTACTGCCTGCAGAACCTGATCCATTATGGGAAGCGGGTAGTTGTCCTTCAAGGACACCTGATTCAGGTTGCGAAAATCTATGCAGATGCATATTTCACCATTCTTTTTTCATACTGGCACGATATTTGTGACCCAGGTACTGTGATGGATAGGAAAAATGATTCTCACATCCAACATTTTCTGTATTTCCACCTGGATGGTACCTGAGATCTTGGGATTATAGTGCCTTTGTTTCTGGCGAAAGGGTTTGACATCTCCCTTCAACGGGATGTCATGTTAGATGTCCTTTGGCTTGAAAGACTTTAGATCGGCATAAGACCATGCCAATACATCCATATATTTCTTCAGCAATTTGACAAACTTCCGCTTTTCTTCAGGTGTGCAACATTTTCCGATGTTCACAAACTGCGGGATGTTCCATAGTACCTAGATTGACCGGCTCGGTCTCTGGAGAGGTGTTAGGATTATCTTGCCTTTTCTTCCTGACAAAACGATCATGTCTGTCGAAAAAATGTTCCAGAGAGACCAAACCTTTTGGAATTTTATTTCCTTTGAGCTGACATATGCCATCACTTCCTTTTGATTCATCATCTTGATCAGTAACAGATTCACGGCATGCAGAAGTGGATCCTTCAAAATGAAGCTCACTGAAATTTTCCACCTTTTCCAGAAAGGCAATAAGTTGATTGTCATCATTGAATACCTGCCAGTGCTGAGAATTGTCTGGCACGCTTGGGCGGAAAACTACCTCAATGGTATATGTGTCTATTTTCAACCCTGGGTGGGGGAGCATGAGGGATGCTGAGATGGCTAATGAGTCGGCCATGTCATTCTGAGCTCTCAGAATGGATTTTATTGAAAAAGCGTCAAATTCTTCAATGTTATCCCATACTGCATTGCGGTAATGCCTAAGCCTTTCATTTTTACTTGGTATATCCTTTTTACTTGATTTACGACCAGCTCTGCATCACCTTGTACTTTTAGGTTCTTGATTCCCCTTTCTTTTGTGGCTTGCATGCCAAGTAGCAAAGATTCATACTCAGCAGTATTATTCATGTTGAAAAACTGCAACTTGAAAGAGAGAGGAAAAATCTCTTCCTCCAGGGGGAAATTAACACAGCTCTAGCACCGCATCCGCTAGTTGCACAGCTGCCATCAAACTGCAACGTCCATATCTTGTTAAAATCCTCTTCTTGGATGAGAATGTCCATTTTATCAGACTCTGTAGATAAGAAATAGTTCCCCATCCCTGATGATTCGAAGAGAATTTGGGCTTTGGGGTCATCGGAATTAGTAACCAAGTACTTCTTTTGTGATTCTGGCTCCAATGTTTGCATTACACCTTTGACGGGGATTCTGGCCTTAGACCAGTCCATATGAATCTCTCCACCAACTTCACTGCAAAAGCTCCTTCCTAGTAGAATTCCATATGCTGCCAGAATATTGGCAATGAGGATGGTCATCTTTACTCTTTTCTCTGGGAATGCTGCAAATGCAAACTGTACGTCTTTGATTTGACCAATCAACGGAACCTATTTGGTTTCCAAGGAGTAACATCTGCCAAAAGGCTTGGTAAGGGTGAGGCCCAGAGCATGGGTGACTTTTACCGGCATGACATTATCGGAAGCCCCAGAATCAATTATGCAGTTGCTTAGCTTGTGACCATTGATTAGGAGGGAGAGATAGAAAGGTTCTATTTTACCTGATGTGGAAGTCAAGGCAACATTTATGTGAGATGCAGGAGGAGTAGAAAGAATTCCTTTCGGGGAGGCCTGAGAAGTTATGACAGCTTGGCTTTGAATATATTTGGTCAACCTTACAAGCTGTTCAGGGTTTGACTGAAGATACTCGGCTTCAGACATTTGGATCTTGGTCTTTTTAGCATGATCAATTATGTCAAATGCGGCCAAGGGTTGCGTTGATGAAGGAATGAGTCCCTCATTTCACGATGGTAGGGTAGGATTACTGGTCTTGATAGGAATATGAGAGGGCTGATTCAGAGGGGAGATAGGGGAAAAAGATTTCTTTGAAAAAGACTTAATAACAGGTTGAGCAGGAAGGGGATTACCTCTTTTTGCAATAGTTGGAGGCGTGTTTGACACGGCCATCTCTTTTTGTAACCTGGCAGCAACTTCTACTTCTTTTCCTTGAGAGCGGGTGAAAACATCATAAGACTACCCACTTGCATATCCTTGGGTACCCTCTTCTTCATCAGATTCCTCCTCGTCAAATTCCATATACCCGATAGTAGAGTCGTCAGTCGGTTCACCGACATCTTGATCATCTTCACCTATCGATGAAGGTTCTTCATAATTTTACTCATCCTCCTCGATCTCGACCAAGGCATTGACCGGAGGAGCCTCAAGAGCTAACCGCGGAGCAGTTACAGGTAAACACGGCCTTTGTGGGACATTGTTGGAAGTGAAATTTCTTCGTGGGATATCTCAGTATGAAGAGCTTGGGAAGCCTGAGCTAGCTGCTTCTTTAACGTGAGCAAGTCATTCACCATCTTTTGAAATGCCGGATTAGATGAAGTGGTTAGGAGAAGGAGTTGAAGCTTTAGGCTTGGATGGTTCTCATTTTAATTCACCAGATATTAGCAAGTTATCTTCAATCCGAATGGCAGCAGCTTGGGCGAGAACCAGAGTAGTGACTTGTTCTTGCAAGAGTAAGAAACTTACTTTTGAGCTCATGGCATTTACGAAGAAACACTTCTGATTTTCTGGTGTTGGCAGCATGGCAGGTGGCACACGGTTGATTAGTGAATTGAAATGGGCGATGAAATCACGCATGGTCTCATTGACTTCCTTCTTCAGGTGAGTGATCTTTGACAGTAATGCAAATGCGTCTTTGGAAGGCTTATATCTTTCTTCAAATGCAGTTCGTAATGTGGCCCAACTAGTGATAGATCCGGCCGACAAATGTTGAAACCATTCTGTCGCATGGCCCTTGCAAGGTCTCTAGAAAGAGGCGTACTGACACATCTTCATGGGTCACATCTAGGATGTTGCATGACATGATGAATGCAGATATATGTGAATCTGTGCTTTGGTTTCTGCTCCCATCAAATTTGGGGAAAATTTTTCTGTTTCCATGAGGGAGCGTGTGAACAGGATGTGGTAAAGCAAGAGGGCCCATAACATTTCCCCATGGTACTTGCCATTTGAAAGGATGGAAAAAGGATGCGAGTTGGGAGGACTGTTCCACTGAGCAACAAAGCACTGCAAAGGGATGTGGATGCTCCCTGTAAAGAATGATTCCTTTGTGGAGGTAAGACACTTCTGGCTGAGCCGATCAGCTGAACTCAATGATGAAAAGCATGCTGGTGTAATAGTGAAGTTGTGCCTTTTAAGTAGATCGAAAGTAGGATCAAATTCTCCACGAGATCTCCTGTTACGAGTAAATGGTTCACCCGCCAGTGTATCTTTCAGATCTGCAATATTTTAGAGTAGATTTATAAAAACTCTGTTTGTTTGTGCTTGCTGATTTTTTGATTTTTTTGACAAAAAATCAGCAACATGCACTTTTCTAATTAATTAATTTTATCCTTATTTTCAAAACCAATTGCAGTTTAATGAAAATAACAAGGATAAAATTATGGTTAACTTAGTAAGATGATTTTCGGATCTTAGAGTTGACTTTTTGCAAGGGTTTTTGAAATTTTTGTAAAACTGTCAAAAATCACCTCCATGGTCTTTTATGGCCTTCCCATAGCTTTTGGTATCTAAAAATTCAAATCCCCAAGGAAATCCTAAAAAATTAGCTAAAAAAGCCCATGGGGCCTCTAGAGAGTGATCAAGCTAAAATTTAGCTTGTTGACCAGCTTTTGCGAGCGAAATAGCTTATGAAGGGGCATTGAAGTTAAGATTTGCAAACAGGCTTAGTCGAGTTTTATTAGAGCTCGGTGGATACAACGAGATCAAGTTCGTTCCCCAGTTAGAGTCACCAAACAGTTCAGACCAGGTAATGTCAAGGTTGGCGTTGGTGGGAGGTCTTATGTGCAGTCATTCTACGTGATAGACATGCTCGACAGTGATGCAGGGCATAGCCCCTCTTTGAGGACTATGTAAATGAAGAAAAAAATGGGGTTTGAAGCATGAGAATGGATCAGCCCATGGGCAAGCTTGGAGGTTGCATGAGTTGTCAAAGATAAGGAGAATTAACATGGAAGAGCCCGAGTGGCTCAACTGGGTGAGATAATAGCTTAAAGTGGCTCGAATAGGGGCTCATAGAATTTGGTTGGGGATGCATGGATGACCCAGATAGGAATGAGGTCGATAGAAATCAAGCTTGACTCGAGGAGGAGGTTCAGGTTTAGGCCAAATGAGTCAAATAGCCATGAGAACAAGCATGAGAAATCCCAAGTGAGGTAGTTGAAATAGCTTAGGGACGAGTTAGCAGTGATGAAGGCACTAGATTTGGATGGATGTACAAGTTAAATGAAGTAGGAATAGATGATTCAACTCACAAAACAATCAGACTCATGTATAAAGGGTTTGACTTCAACCAAGATGAATCCTTTTTTTTCCTTCTATTTTTTATCTAAAAAGTGTCCACCCCTGAATACAACAAGTATCCAAGTATATATAGAAGAAGGAGAAGAGAGAAGGCAAAAAGAAACCAACAACTAGTTACAAAAAATATTTACAAAATATCTAAAAAGTCAACTGTTGACTTAGGGAAACTTGGTGGATGACAACATCCCATGGTGCAACATGGATGATGTCATCATTTATGCCAACTTACTTTTAAATATTATAAAAAGAAAGCCAAGAGGAGGAAGGATATTCGTCATCGTCCCGCAGCTGGAAGGGAGTATCCTGCTTCTGCTCAGGAGAGGCAATATGGAATTGAGTCCAATACTCCATGAATTTGCTGATCATCGGTTAGAGTAGATCCTGGGCAGGACCCTTGGTGTGATCACTGACAACTTCACAAGTCTCCCGTTCATCTCTGAGTTTGTCTGGGAGCTTGAAGTATTCATTACCTGCCTCCATCAGGTACCCAAATCAATGACGAAAAAAATGCCAGAGGGCACAGGGCATAGGAAATTTACATATAACATCATATTGTTGTTGTAGAGACAAATTTGCGCTTACACCATTATATAAGGTTTTAAACTGGGTGCAAATAAGTTTGGTCTTGCATGGAGTAGGATGCTCCAATGGCGCAGATATGGGACATGTTGCAGGGAATTTTTGTGCGCCAAGGGTGCAACATTAAAGGGTGTACCACTTGACTTTATGTGTGCCAAGGGTCCTTTGGTGCGGCGCAAGAGAAGAGAGATTTCATAACAAATTTTATTAGTGTAAGCAGGATTGTGTTGCGTTGGTGCAAGGATTTCTTCTAGTTTTGTACGACGCAGGAAGGATGCGTGATGTAATCAGGGACAGTGCGCCCTCTTGGCATGACTGTGTTTTATGTAACAAGGATGGCGATTGCGCCAAGAGAAAAATACGGCCCAGAACTGATAACTTTTAGGTTTTCTTTCTTCCTGATTAGTTTACGGTTTTTAGGCCTCCTTCGACATGGATTTTGACAATGAAGGGTGACAGAGCGAAGAAGATCTTGGATTTGTTTCTGAGACAAAGCCCTCGAGGCTCAGGCCAGCAGATCCTGAAGGAGGGTGAAACTGGCTTGGGAGGGAAGGTTACAAAATGGGGCTGGAGGGGTTTATGGTTTCTTCAGATTAATTTTATCATTATCCCACAAAACAAACAACCAAACCAAAACAAAAACATAAGAAAAGCAAGGACCACTTACCTGAAAATATATAGAATGAGATATAACGAAGTGGAGTCCACGAACGCGACATGAGGATGATGGGAGCACTGATAGGTACAGAGGAATAAAGTTTTCACGTGTTTTCAATCGTGAAAATGACATGGCGGATGCACCTATATATAGCCAAAAGCGTAATAAATGCACCACCCACTTTTTTAAAGGGCGCACCAGAACATATGTTGACATGAAAATATTTGCGCCCTTTAGCATGGGTATGTTTTTTTTAGGAAGAAATTATCTGTGCTTTTATTGCAAATTTAGGACTATTAACATGGGATTTTGAGTGCCTTGGCACACCACTTAAGGGCACAACATTTTTTCTGTTGCCAGGCCAGTGCATGCGCCTTGCACAGGAAAGAAAGGTGCATCATGGGGAAGCACAACAATTGTTGTGTTAACACTCCAAAGGGTGTGTGCCAAGGAATAAAGGAGAGCACAAATTCATTCTGTGTTGCATGAACAAAATGTGCGCCCAATCAAAAAGGACCAAAATGACTAAGTTCAAAACACTAGATTTTTCGGAAAGGAATTTTACGCCATTCCAAACACCGAGGGACCTTGATGAGGAACTAGAACAAAATTTTTGTATGGTTACCTGTAAAATTTCCCTTGTCAATTTTACAGGATAACAATGATGAATTTTGAAGTATGAAAGAAGGAAGATGTAAAGTTGTATATTTGAAATCAATAAAAGATTGCACTTCCTTTATCAATTTACATTATTGTATTGAATTGATCATCAAATTGTGATTTGAAATATGTTTTTGGAAAATTGAAATGAGGAATACTTATGAAGGAAATATATGTATCTTTGTTCTTCTGAAATATGTTAAAATTGGAAATCAAACTTTGCATTTTAGCTATTAAATGGTTTGTTTAAATCAACTAAATGTATTAGACTAGAATAGAAATGAATTTCCATATTTAGAAGATGAAAATGCTAAACGATCCTTTAGAAATTGACCTCTGTTTAAATTTTAAAACTGATAAATACTTCTCTAAAATGTATAGTTTGAACCTAAAAACAATAATAAACATTTAAACATTAAAATCTAGCATGCTATGTTATAAATTAACTCAATTGGACAAAAAAAAACTTAAGGAAAAATCCTTCAAACATTACAAAATTGGGCCCAAACCTTTCACAATATTTTTTGCTGTCAAGAGTTGTAAAAATTCGAATTGGAAATCAATCAAGAAAAATTACCTTCCAATACATCCTAAAAATATTCTTAGAAAAAAATATTCCATGTGTATTTGACATGTTGAGAGAGGAAGAAGATCAAATTGAATAAATTTCACAAGTTAAAATTTACCAGTTTGCTTTTAAAAATCCTACAGGCTGTTTTCTTAAAATTGACCCCTTAAAATTCATCAAAATCTAAAATTAATGATCTTAGTATAACGAGGATGTTGAGATATTTCCAGAAAGTCCTTGTTTGCCAAAAACTGAGCTCTCTACCAAAAGTTATGGCCCTCTGAAGTTTTTCTTCCTTAGCACGCCCACGGCCTGAATTTTTCCCTCAAAAAAACTTAGGAAATTTTTTGGGGATTTTTTTCAAGATTTTCCCTCTGTCCCATAGCCAATCATAGGCTTCCACGTGGCACCATGAGGTGTTGGCAGAGGGACGGACCCCTTTTTTAAATTTAACGCATCTGGAAAATTTTGGGAAAAGTTTTTTCAAGTTTTCCCCGCCTCCTCGCCAGCCTGTAACCAATAAGGTGATGTCACCCTTCATCACATTCACCTAGCCATGACCCCCTTCACCCCACTAATATTAATTTAATTAATTTAATTAAATTAATTCATTATCCTCACTATATTTATTATTTAAATATCTTATTTAAATAATATCCACACATACAGTTCACTTAGACACCTCACCAAGCCAACTCAACCTAAGACCTATTCTTAGTAAGTTTCCATAACTAACTAAGACTTACCCAAACCCTAAAAATCAATGCCTACATTCCCTCTAACCACATTCCCGCATGCTCACAAGAGGCTCTCAGTCTAATCCGTGGGTTAATGACATGAGATCCAAGGAAATCAAGAGGATCTCCCTAGTTTAGTAAACCTAGGAAATCCCACCTTGACCGACGCTGGTTACCCCTAACCGTCGCCGGTTAAGCCAGAACCACCGTCGGTTACCCTTTTAACCCCAAAACAACCTTATTCTCAAGGTTGGAAAAAATTGGGAGAAAAATTTGATGAGAAAGAACACATCTCAGAGAGATAACACATCTTTAGAGAGTGAATTCCAGTGAAAACCCGCATGCAAGGAAGGAGATCAAGCATCTTTTCCTGCACAACCATCACAGCCATGATCTGATCTAACTAAGCAAAGAGGAGTGTACATGCAGCCCATGCAAAAGATTTCCTTCAGTTGGTGATCACTTGCAACCTTCAAACCCCTCATCAGCACCTCCATCCCTCACACACAGGCATTCAAGACTGGAATCCAAGTAATTATAATGTCATGAATACTTTTCTGGTTTATTTCATTTCATCATCATTTTATCATCTATTGTTTACCTAGCCACCTATTGACCTTCTCCAACATTTCCACCTCCATATACCCATTAAAACCTCACCAAAGCCTACTCCAGTCACCCAATACCTCATCCAACCAACCAAAGTCCTTTGTGCAATCACAAAGGAGACCAAAAGCTTGTTTTGTGACATTTCCAGATTTCACAGTAACCGGCACCGGTTACACCTAACCGCCGTCGGTCACCCCTGACCGACATCGGTCTCTGTATTTTCCCACACATCCTAGAACAATGACCTAACCACCTAATGTCATCTCACCCTCATTCACTTGTGATCTACCCGAGACCTCTATCAAACCTGTAGAGACCTAGAACCAATCATTTGACCTTTGGATTCTATTCTAGCTTAGCCTGTTAGATTAGATCTATTTCTTATTGTGTTTTAAGTGAGATACCTAAATCATTTCAAATTACAATAGGATTTACTTTGTTTACAACATTAAATTGTTTAAAATAGTGGACTGACAGCCATCTAGGAAGTATCACACTTCCCAGATCTAGCATACGCTAGGTAGTTCACTGCCCATATTGTTTAATTCCTTCTGGTGGTCTTGCTTTTCATTACAGGTAGTTCCTCCTAGCCAAAAGGAAGCTCTCACAATCAGTTGTGGATTCAGAAGTCATACGCGTGCAACAACCCATCAACCAACATTTGAATAGGTATTCCTCCTATGCCCGTTACCCTATCTGTTTCATCAACACTTCAAAGAAATGATCTAAGAATCAGGTGAAACATTTTGGCACACCTGGTGGGACCCATCCAGGGTTCCTTGCATTTCATTCATTCCTAGGAAAATTTGTGTGTTTGTTTCCCTTCTGAAAAGCATACACACTAATTTTCTTCCTTGGTAACCCACCTCTTCTTTCTATTTTCTCTAAAGGAAACTTTTCTTTTGGTGTAATTAAAAAGAACCATTTCTTCATGTTTTCTGCATCGTAATCAAAGAGCATCCCTCTTCCTCTTCATCTTATTGTGTCATCCAATTTCACATTTTCGATTTGGGCTTAAAAATAAGTGCATTCCATTCTAATTTATTGCATTAGCTCACATTAATTGAGGGCAACTTATACGTTGGAAGTCATGACCAGCTGATGGTTGACAAACGAATCGTAGAAAAGCACTTCTATTCCTTTTCTCTTTCTCTGAGTCTTACCAAACCTCACAAAAATTCAAAATACATACATTCTTAAACAACATCCTACCTAGAAGAAGCTGTAGGTGATCACACTGATCATGGGATTGACAGTGGGCACCCAGCTCGCTGCTCTGTCGAGTCATACTTCAGAGCGAAGCCCACCCCCACCATAACATACCTGAAACCTCACCTTTTAGATCTCCTTCTTTGTAGGAAGCCATCCTCACCAAAAAACTCTATTTCACAATTCATGTGTCAGTCCTTAAATAGCATAAGCTAAACAAACATAATAGAAAAGGCACTCCTAGGATCACATTTTTCTTAGTGTTTCTGCTTGGCTTGCATTTTGAGGTGAGAGATCACGTTCTTCACTTTTTTTGTTCATCCTTGCATGCTCCTCATCACAGCTGGTGTATTCCAGCTTCACCTGAGTGTGCCTGGGCCATATCATCATCATTCTCAGAATTTTGGGTCTGATTCTACATTAGATTTTAATTCACAACCACTTTTCTTTCATCACTGTTTCAATTTCATAGTAACCATCATCGGTTACCTCTGACCCTCTGATCGGTTATACCCAACCGACATCGGTTCCAGGTCCTTTTGCTAACCTACTCAAAAGGACATTTTTCATTCATTTTCTTCACTTTTCATAGTCCCTGTCACTATCATCATTTCCACTGACATTGTAAACATCATCAGATTTGGCATACCTATCAGATTTCACCTTCTGCCTTGTTTTTCACTCACTGTCCATTTTCTACAGTGACCGGCAGTGGTTACCCCTGACCAGCATCGGTTTTCCCTAACCAACATTAGTTATCCTGTTTCACATTCCAACCACCATTTGGTACCTAATCCACTTTTTGTCAACCAGATTCACCTATTCCTACTATTCTCTATGTCATTTACAGAGAAGCAACCCTACCTGATCAGTACTGGTTCACATGGTGCTGACCCGAAGACAAGCAAGCACACTCGTATTTCATGCCAGTTGTCAACCACTCCCACCTAGTCCTTCACCACCTTCCATTTTATCACCAGCCATGGATCCCATCCAACCTATTACTATCACTACCAGAGATGAGGAGTTCACATGACTCCTTGACCAAAACCCTGCCACCTTGCAGTTTTACCTTTCCCACTCATCCACTCGAGATGCCTCAGGTCAGTTGATATACAACATGCCCGTATCTATCCCCTCGACTCTCGCTCCCACTCCTGCATCAGCCCCATCTGGCTCCATGCTTCCCGCATCTACCTTACCCCCAGTCATTTCACAGTTAGGTCCTATACCCACTATGACTGCTACATCTGTTACCTCTGTGGCACCCATTACATCCACCGTACCCTCGACAACTACCCCAAACACAACCTCATCTACCCCTAATGTCTCACACATACCCATAGCTACATTACCACCTCTAGTGTCGGTGACCCCTACCCCATTTCAGAACATGGTCCTTTCCATTCCACAATCATTAGCCCCTATTACCACTAGGGTTACCACGACCCTTCCACCCCCATATACATACTATCAACAACCTCCCGTTTCATCCATTATTCATTCTGGGTACGTACCCCCTGTTTCACTACCTTCTTCTCCAATCAACCTACATGGCAGCCCCATACACTGGAGTGTCACCCCTGTTATATTCCCAAAACCAACCTCTCACGCTACAGGAGGCATCCAATCATCACAACCCACCAATGACCTAATTAAATTGATGTTGGACAAGATGCAGACATTGGAGGCATCGGTTTCTGGCTCCCATAACACTCTCACCTATGACGAGATTTGTAAACGAGCCCATTCACCCATCCATTCCTATCCATTCATACCCCATGCATTGGGAAATGCCTAAATTCAATCGTTTCAATAGCAAAGAAGACCCACAACAGCATTTGCGGTCATTCAAACATGGGTGTTATCTGATCGCTCATGATGATGCCTTGCTCTTGAGAACCTTTCCCATGTCCCTCACTAGACCTGCATTAGATTGGTATAGTGGGTTACCTAGACACTCTATATTCTCATTCAATCAGGTAGCCCAAGCCTTCTTGGATCATTTCTCTATCAATATCGTCAAGAAGGTTACCATGACCAATCTATACTCCACACGTCAGTATGAGGATGAATCTATCATAGATTTTGTCACTCGCTAGCGTAGCCTGATCAACCAACTTACCTTCCAACTGCCACAAATTGAACTCATCAAGCTCTTCACACGGGCTTGTGCTAGACATATCTCACCAACCTTACAGGTCCAAACCTTCTGAACATTTGATGAAGCATTCACTATGGCACAAAAGTTAGAGATTCGGGCCATCGAAGAGAAGAAAATCCAATTACGTAATAAGAATTTGACATTCAAGTCGAATGATACCTCTTCTTCTTCCAAACCACAAACCAATTATTCAAAAGCTAAGGGCACCACTAATGCAGTGGTACTCAAGGCCGGCCCAGCTCATCCATCAAATCAGGCTACCCCCTCATCTAATCTCTCACCCATCCAGACTTTTCAATTCAGACAAGAGCAGTGAAATACACCCCAATTGGGGAACCTTACTCTTCTGTCTTAGAAAAGCTTATCAAAGCCAGAGCCATCACCCTTCCACCTATAAAACCACACACTAGTTTTGACCCTGCTCACCCCATGCCCGCATGGTATAAAGAACATGATTTTTGTAACTATCATCGAGTAAAGGGTCATAGTGATGGCAACTGCATCACTTTCAAAAATATTGTCCAAGAAATGCTCGAGAAAGGTGAGTTAACCATGGATAATCCTAATGCACCTACCAACCAAAACCTACACATCTTCAAGAAACCATTTCCCAACCATGCCCCTTCATCTGATCAAACTGGTGAGACCTCAACTCATGATACCCATACCCACGAGGTTCACGCTATCTTTAATGATGTACCTATCACCTCCCAATTACCCCATATTCCTTCCATAGAGGAGATTCTAGCCCAAAGTCCTCCTTCTGCATCAGAACCAACCTCCCATGTTCCTTCACCAATAGAGGAACACCTTTCATCTCCTTCATCACCTACAGGAACCTTCCGCTAACATTGAGACCATCTCACCCCTGGCTTCACCACTTAGAGAACCTTTACCCACACCCTTACCTCCTCCACCCATAGAGGAGCACCCATATTACCTCCTCCTCACCCATAGAGGAGCACCTATCCTATCTCCTCCACCCATAGAGGAGCACCCATCATCTCCTCCACCCATCATACCTAGTTGAGATACCTTTGCCTCTTGGTGAGAATTCTCCATCAGCTACCCAGAATCCTGTAGACCTACTTTCAGCTCTCTTACCCATGGAAGCTGAAGCTAGCCAATTCCTCATCTCTAAGACACATTTTATGGGAATTTCCATTAGGTCCTCACTAACTCCACCCACAGACATGCCCTCATGTTTGGCCAATCACTTAGATTATGTGGATAGGGCCTTACTATGGGGGCATCTTTTACTTCCCATCTCAACACTGCAGAGATCCCTTACTGATACCTCCACTATCTACCCAAAAATACTTCAGTCAATTGAACCAAACACAACACCTCTAAGCACAACCCCTTCATCTACCTTCACACCACACCCTTACCATTATCCCCTATGGGTAAACTCAAACCCACACCTATGGCATCTTCCTTTAAACCTTCTAGGGGTCACCTCGACCACCACACCTTACATCCACCTTTACCCAAGAAGGTGCAATCCCCAAAGTCAAACCACACTACCCCACAATAAGGTAGTCAAACCAAACCACACACCCTCCTACCCATGTCCAAACTACCCCGACACCTGGTCAAACAACCTCCACCCATACATACCCATAAACCAAAAAGCACCCAAACCCATTCCTTCCTCACACCCCTCCTCCTACAAAGACCATTCCTCAACAATCAACCACACCTACACCCAAACCCACGTTCACTTCCCATTGTGATCCACTAGCAGGGTCCTATGCCAAAATTTTAACCAACCTCCTTGAGACTTCTGTCATCACATTACCACCACTTAGACCTTATGACCCCCTCAAACCCAAGCCAAAAGGGTTTGACGATACTAAAATTTGTGCATACCATCATGTGTCCAAGGCATGATGTCGAGAAGTACAAGGCCTTAAAAACCATCCTTATCTAATTGTGTCCACCAGAAACCAACTTTGACGATGATGACCTTATTGACGAGGATCCTGCTTCACCAACACCCATTCCCACACTGCCCACTCAAAAACCACAACCTCCACCCTCACCTCTCCTAGAGCCACCCCAAGATTTGAAATTAACATGGTTCACATCAGAGAACTTTCCACGCCACCACCCAAATGTCGTTGCACCCAGCTCACCTCACAGGGTTTTCTCCTCCAGTAGGTTTTTTCCCGTCATGTCATTATACCACTCACCCTACACCTTCTCCATTTGCCAACTCCCCTCATATCAACATGATACATGTCACTACACATGCTAGAAGGATAAGGGTAAAGAAAAGGAAACTAACCCACCAACCAATCCTATACCCAACATACCATCTGCACCCATACCTAAAATCACTATCTGTGGCCCCACGTACCCCATTTCTAATGGCATCACACATCACACCATGCTCAAACAATTACACCAATCTCCCCTCAAAATGTCCTTATATGACCTCATCCAAACCTCAGAATCCCATCGTCAAGCTCTCATGGAGGTTCTTCAATCTATTGAGGTTTTACCCAATGACCCTACACCCGTAGCCTCCATTATCACACCCCATCATGTAGCCTCTCTCACCAAATTACCACCTTCATCTTCACCCCACCTTGTTCACCAAGTGGCCTCCCTTAGCTTCTCAGAGGAAGAGATCGCGCCACACCAAAATGATGACCTGGACCCAACCCTCTTCATCTCTATCCACATCGATGACATACGGGTACGCCATGTGATGATTGATGGGGGCACTAGCATTAACATCATTTCATCCCATGCATTCACTCAAATGCACATACCTAAAAATTACATGCATAAACATCTAGTCATGTTGCATTCATTCAATGATGCTATCACCTCTACACTAGGCACTGTCATCCTCCACATTTGCATGGGCCCCCACACTGTTCCAGAATTGTTTTACATTTTGGAGGGGGAATTCCAATATAACTTGTTGCTTGGTAGACCCTGGATCCATGTCATGGGTTGCGTTCCTTCCACTTTGCATCGTTGTGTAAAGTTTGAACATGAAGGACACACTTATACCATTCCAGCTGACCCATCACCTTTTAAAACATGCAACATGCTTTACCAACCCAATGATGTGCTCATACCTATCAAGCCATCTACCTCCGCGACCACTACCACTTCACCTACACCTCCACCTACCAGTACAACTCCGCTGCTTCTACCACACATACCTCCTCCATTCCTACCACTACCATAACCTCCATGGCTGACCCATCAGCTTCCCAATCCATTAACTCCACCTCCGCATCGACCTCCGACACATTATCCATACCAGCTACCTACATACCAACCACTGATCCCTTGGAAGGTGTTTTTCAATGCCTCACTCTGGGGGAGTACCACCTATATAGTGTCAACACATTCCTTACTCCACAAGAGTATGGAAGTCTTCACCAACACCCTCATTATGATCACCATATAGGAGAACATCTCCTTTATGGTCCTCCTCATCTTCGTACTAGTCTCACCTATGGGGGACTTGATACTACCACTTGCGCACCTCAACCACTATCACAAACCCACCCATTTTCCCCTGACTTCCAATCTCTCACCAATCGCCATTTTTCCCCACACCTTCCTACACCGATGTGCATGGAAGGGTTTTGGTTTTGGATTTTATGAGCAAGGCCACCATACCATTATTCCATGTACCACCCACAAACATAACGACCATAGTGGTATCGGCTTCCCTGAACCACCTACCAAACAGGCCCACATTGAACTCATTAAGGACACTAGCCCTTCTCCACCTTCTTCACCCACTCCACCTTCATCACCACCTTCACCGATGGAGTCGATGGATCCTGAATCTATCCCTCCTAACTTTTTTTTTCATAAACACCATTTCCTTGGGGCCTCTGACTTATCAACGTGAGGGCGAGGCCCCTTCCACTCTTCCCTTCCTGTATCCTGAAATGATCGATGATGACACACCTTCAATTAACATCGTTCAATGTCAGGATGATGAATCCATACTCACCTACCTTGGTGCAGAAGACTCATATATTCATCGGTCGTTACCCTCTGAGACGCAAACCATGTTGAATGAATCGACTATCGAGATCAACATTCATACTTAGGACGACCCACACATCCTAAAGATCAGACAATCTTTAGATGCTGCTGAACAGGAAGCCATCACTTCTTTTCTCAGAGATCATAACCACACTTTCACTTGGTCTTACACAGACATGCCCGGTATTGACCCCACCATAGTGGTCCACAATATCATAACCATTCCCGATGCCAAACCCATCAAACAAAAGCTGAGGAAAATGCACCCTCGCATTGCTCTTCTCGTCAAAGAAGAACTTCAGTGCCTTCTTTCCATTTCCTTCATCTTACCCATTGATTATCCTCATTGGATTTCTAACATTTTCCCTATCACTAAAGCAACAGGGGGACTCCACATTTACACGGACTTCCGTGACCTCAACCTAGCCTACCCAAAAGATGACTTTCCCTTACCTGGTATTGATCAGTTGGTTGACCTCACCACTGGTCATGAGATGCTATCACTCATGGATGGCTTCTCAGGTTATAACCAAATTTTTCTTGCCCCAGAAGATCAACACAAGACCTCATTCATCACCCCTTGGGGGACCTTCTGCTATCGAGTCATGCCTTTTGGCCTTAAAAATGCTGGTGCCACATATCAACGGGCTATGACTTACATCTTCCATGACATCATGCATCGCATATTGGAAGATTACGTGGATGATATCTTGGCCAAATCTAAACATCACTCTGATCACCTTGCCATCCTCAAAACCATCTTTGACCACCTCATTAAATATTGCATCCGCCTTCAGCCTAAGAAGTGCATCTTCATGTTTCTCTCAGGAAAGCTCCTGGGATTTATCATTTCCCTCCATGGTATAGAAGTTGACCCTACTAAAGTCAAGGCCATTCTCGAAATGCCTCCACCTACTAACCTTAAAAAACTCCATAGCCTGCAAGGTAAGTTGCAGTCCATTCACCATTTCATTTCACAATTATCTGATCGGTGTCAACCATTTCATCATCTGCTCAAGAAGGATGTCTCCTTTAAATGGGATGATGACTGTCACAAAGCTTTTGAGGCCTTAAAACAATACCTTCTCCAACCACCCATACTCATTCCACCTAAAGACGATCAACCTTTTTACCTATACATATCCACTACTGATCATTCCTTGGGAGCCATGCTCACTCATCGCGATGAACAACACAGGGAGCAGGTGGTTTATTACATAAGCCATACTCTTTTGGACTATGAAACCTGATACAACCATCCCAAAAAACTTTTCTTAGCCTTAGTTTTCATTGCCACCAAACTCCATCATTACCTACTCAACCACAAAACCTATGTTGTGACCAACACCGACCCCTTACACTTCATGTATGCCAAACCTTATCAAAATCAGCATGCCGCATGATGGCTTATGCTTTTAGCTGATCTTGACCTCAAATTCATTCATCAAAAGTCCATCAAGGGCCAAGCTATCACCAACCAATTGGCTGATGCACCTATTTCTGGGGATCAACCCTCTAATTTTGACTTTCTAGATGAGTCAATTGCTACCCTTTCCCTGGACGAACCCCCTTACCAAATGACACTCTTCTTTGATGGTTCCAAGTGTCAGCATGGGGGTGGGGCTGGTATTATCCTCATTCCTCTTGATGGAGAACCCATGCCTTTGTCTTTCAAACTAGATTTTGAATGCACCAACAATATTGCCGAATACGAAGCACTCGTACTAGGTCTCCAAGCCACCTATGCCCTAGATGTCAAATCAATCAACATCTTTGGTGATTCTCAATTGGTCATAAACCAAGTCAATGGTATGTACCAATGTCATAACGAGATACTTCAAAAGTATAAACATCATGTAGACATACTTTTGACCACCTTTGATAGTTACACCCTTCAAACCATCCCACGTTCAACCAACAAATTTGTAGATACCATGGCCTGCTTAGCTTCCCAAATACCCACTTCACCCACCGATTCTAAAATATTTGTCACCGTACAATGCCTCCATTCACCTTCTTATTTACCTCATGATGTTTACTCGATCAGAACCAATACCCCTGACCTGAGTGACCTTTGGTATAAACAATACTCTGACTACCTTTCTCTCTCCATCTTACCTCCTGATCTCACCCGTAACGGACAACGTGCCTTCCTTAAAAAGGTCTCTCATTACGTCATCCTGGGGGGACTCCTCTATAAGCATGGCTTTGATGGTATTCTCTTATGATGCCTCACAAGTTCTGAAATTCCTTATACCATTAAGGAGGTTCATGATGGCATATGTGGAGGTCACTTTAGTGGCCTTGCTGTTGCTAAGCGTATTCTTCACCTAGGCTATTACTGGCCGACCCTTAACCATGATTGTTGTGACTATGTCAAACATTGTGTAAAATGCCAACAACATTCCAATCTTCATCATACACCCAGTCATGCCTTACAGGTCACTCGTGACCTTTGGCCCTTCTCTCAATGGGGTTTGGATCTTGTCAGAGAAATCAATCCTCATTCTTCCCAATGCCATCAATGGATCATCACTGCTGCCGAATACTACACAAAATGGGTGGAAGCCATACCACTCATCTCCATCAAAGCTAAGAAAATATGTGAGTTCATTAACCACCACATCATTTTCACTTTGGTGTTCCTCATCGCCTCATCACTGAAAATGGAAAACAATTCAAAAACAAAACATTGCAAAAACTTTGTGACACCTTCGGCATTCAGCTTAGTTTCTCATCACCTTATTACCCACAAACCAATGGCCAAGCTGAATCCACTAACAAAACCCTCAACAAAATTCTCATGAAAGTGGTTGATGATACTGGGAAGGATTGGCATACGCACATTCCTTTTTCCCTGTGGGCATACCACACTAGTATTCACACTTCCACTGTGGCCACACCCTTTTCTCTGGTCTATGGTACAGAGGTTGTTCTGCCTCTCAAAGTCCAGATCCCCTCACTCCACATTTCTCTCCATGACATGCTCACTGATGATGAATTTCATCAGGACCATTTAGCACAACTAGAGTTATTAGACGAATGTCATCTTAACACTCTGGATCACCTTCAAGTTTACCAACAATGTATCAAACGTGCCTATGACAAACATGTTCATGAACGAACCTTCCAAGTCAGTGACCTTGTCCTGAAAGAAAATCAACACGTAACCAAAGCAGAAAAAAGTAAACGGGGAAAATTTTCTCCTAATTGGCTTGGACCATACATCGTGACTCATACCTATGGATCAGGTGCTTATCATTTATCTTCTCTTGATGGTAAACCCAAACCTGAGCCCCTTAATGCCTTGCATCTTCAACCATTCTATTGTTGACTCATTGTCCTACCTCACCCTTTGTCTCTTTCCAGGCTCATCCCTTGAGCACTACCCACTCCATACACCTCCCTAACGATTAAACAAGAATCATGTGAGTACCCATCACTTGTTATCTTCTCTTGAATATGTGTACCATGGCACTACACATAGCATGATTCTCATGGATACTTTTCATCTACCTTTAGATGAGATCCCATGGTCATTTCACCTTGCCTTTTGAACAAGAGTCCTATCCTCCACCTTGGTCTTGTCCATGACTTCAAAGACCTCACATGGGACCAAATTCCTTGAGTCAAACTTCTAATAAAAAGATGACTCCCTCAAAAGGACATCTTCCTCTCGACAAATTGCTGCTATAAATAGACTGCTCCCTCGAAGGACAGCTATGTAAAGCTCTTAAAAAAAAAAAATGAGAGCAACCGAAGCTTCCCGCATCGATCAGCTTCACGAAGACCTCAAGGAGTTCCATATTATTTATCTCATATAGACTTCCCACATCGATCAGTCTATCAAAACAAAAAACTTTTTAGTCATGGACTTGCCCATTGTGACCTAGGACCTCTTGCCCGAAGGGCCTGCTACCTCATACCATATAAAAATTAACTACCTTTCACCCTTCTTACCATTCCCACTCTCATTTCCTCATTGCCTCAAGGGACATCTTAGAATTTAGACATTTGGTGATCATGTGACTACTTTTCATCATAGAACATGTCAATCATGCAATGTCTTTAGGGTCTTATGTTCATCACCTCCTCCAAGGTATGATCTACTCAGTATGATCCTACCCAATCAGGTGGCTTTATTTCCCCCTCTTATCTTTTAACCATCTTTGTTTACATTTTGATTACCTTATACAGGACTTGGTCCTCGACACTTACCTTTGGGGTAATCCTCCTCTTTCACCATAATCACCTTCACCTACATTCTTTTACCTATAATCTACCCACACCTAACAAACCTAAACCCACAACATGCCCAAAAACCTACCAACTCATTTTCATATTCTTCCCTAGCTCATGGGAGAACTACATCGGCCTGAGGTCCCTTTTTGCCGGGACTATGTAGGTAGCACTCTGAGGGCATGGGGCCCTTGGAGGTTAGCTCGGCCATTCTCTACCCTAAACAATTCATCAACCATGCCTAACTCACCATTTACATCACATTTCACTTAGTTCCCCTTTTATATACAAACTTAGAAATTAAGCCACATACATAACAATTTGCTACATATTTTATACATTTATTACACCTACCATCTCTCTATCATCACTATGCATAGATTATAGAAAATTTCACATATGATGCATAGTGTCATTCATTGCCAAAAATAATGAATCACAACTTCACCTACTTTCAATAACCATGCCTATAACCTGACTCAACCATGCCTAACCAACCTCATCCATGCCTAACCAACCTGCCTAACTGATCAACCATGCCTATGACTCAACCATGCCTAACCAACCTAACTCAATCCATGCCTAACCAACCTAACTCAACCATGTCTAACAAATCTAACTCAACCATGCCTAACCAACCTCACTCAATCCATGCCTAACCAACCTCACTCAATCTATGCCTACAACCTGACTCAATCCATGCCTAACCAAACCTAACTCGATCCATGCCTATAACCTGACTCAAACCATGCCTACAACCTAACTCAACCATGCCTATAACCTGACTCAACCATGACTCATCCATGCCTAAACTGACCTGACTCCATCATGCCTAACTCACCTAATTTCCATCCACATCAAAGTAACAAATCCATATCTCATCTAACACAAGCCATAAACCAATATCTCATAAACACATCAACAAATCACAAAATACCATGTATCTCATCATATAAATCAATAAATATGTATCTCAATATACATGCCTATCTCATCATGTCCATCATCTCAAAATGTCGGCACACAGGCCGATATACAATACAAAATGTCATCGGCACGCAGGCCAGTCTCATATATACAAAAAAGAATGAATCAATACAAAATATCTTCGGCACGCAGGCCGGTATATGCTCAAAATATACAAATCACTCATACATCCTCACTATCTTTGGCACGCAGGCCGGTATGTGATAAAAAATACAACTATCTTCGGCATGCAGGCCGGCATATATATCAAAAAATAACTAATATACATCAAAAATCAGGTGACCGCATATCAGGCATCTCACCGGATGTCCTCCATCTCTGTGTCACCTGTACCCTCAGCCTCCTATGTCCCTGCTGGCACCTCACCTAGAGCTGGTCACCATGCGCTAGTGGCCTCTCCCTGATCAGGCCTCAGAGCTCACTGACCTCCTGTGCTCTCCACACTATGAGTGTGGGATCTCATCCTCTCACTGGATGCCTGTTGTGCCCTGTACTCGGCATAGGATATGAAATCTATCCTAGCCACCATAAGCTGGTCCTGATAATATCTTGCCTCACCTAGGGCATCCCGTAACCTGGATACAGGCATGGTCTGTGGTGGTCCCATAGGTCTCGGCCCCTGTACCTACCCTACAGCAACCCTGCCTGCCTGCCTGCCTGTGAACTGGGACCTTCTCCCGGTTCCTGTGGTGGTGCCCCCTACCCTTGTTCCTATATCTGGGCCTGTAAGGCCCCAATCTATTCCTGGGATATGGCCAATTGGCCATGTAAACCTGCCACCTAAGCCTGTAAGGCTGCCACCTGACCACCCCCCTGACCATCTCCATCTCCTCCATCCAGCCATCTAGGCCTGCAGACTGGCCACTTTTACATGTATCTCTGCTACCTCTGCCTCAAACCCTCCAGCTGTGTCTGCAGTATACCCAACTGGGTAATCAGCGTAGCTAACTGCCTCTGTAGGGCATCTCTCTACACTGTAATGGTAGCTAGGTCTGGCTGCCCTGGTCTGGGTGGTATGGCTCGTAACTGAGCCACCCACCACTACCTGTACCTGTCTGTACATCCAGCATCATCTATCCACCAATCCACTGGCTGCTCCTCCTCCCCTGTGGGCACTGTAGGCTGTGGTAGAGGTAAGGGCCTCTCCACGTCATCTCTCTGATACTATGGGAAGGGTGGAGGAATGTCCTGTAAGAGCCCGAACTACCATCAGACTCTGTCTACCGGGATCATCTCATCCTCCCTAGCACGGTGGCGACCCTGTATCCACCTCTCTAGCTGGAGCTCAGCTAGCTCCTCATGCATATGCCTATATGAGGGGAATCCCACATATGGCCTCCAGATAATGTCCACTCCAGACAACCCCTCCAGTAACTACCAAAAATGGGCCACATCATGTGTCGGCCTATCCGATCTCCACTCTCCTATCACCAGCACCCATCTCCTGTATCCCACCCACACAAATCTAGGTGGGAATGCATCTTCTCGGGGCATCCCTATAGGTCACACACACTATGTGCTCGTATGCCCAGTAGTGTAGTATAAATGTACAACACAGGCTAAACCTGTGCAACCACCCATATGCCCACAACTCTCTGTATAGCTGCACCAAGAATGCTGGTGCCCAGGAAAAGCATGTCTCATGCACCATCATATCATGGAGTACCCCCATCAGTGATCAGGGAAAGCATCCACCCTCTACATCTGGCAGTGCATAGCAGCACACTACCTCCATCAACAGAACCACTAGCCTCGTCTCATCCAGACGGGCTAGGTACATCTCTCCATAGCTCAAACTGGTGCTATGGAATCTCAGATCAGCCACCCCCTCACCAAAAACTATCCCAATCAACTCCTCTGAGGCCTCAGAGGAGATAGAATACACCTGGGCACCCAATATGGGTAACCACAAAATCTGGAACACGTCCTCCAGGGTGATAGTCATCTCACCCATCGGAAGGTGGAACGTGTTGGTCGCGGGATCCCATCTATCGATGAGCACAACCATCAAGCTGGGCTACCGAACAACATGTCGGTAGTGATGAATCCCACTCAAGCCCACTACCTCCACATGTTGCAGCTCCAAAGGGGTCACTATGCCATGTAATGTCACCAGTAGAGGTGGAACCCTATCCCGCATATGTAACTGCGCTCTCCCCTACATCCAATCCAAGCACAACATTAATCTACATTTACCATGACCATATTCACCAATTATCATTACCCTCCACCCTATTTTCACCCTACCCATCTCAACTACCTAGCCCACATCACTTTTGGACCCTTGTGCCTAAAATCCTGACTGGTACCGGTTCATCCTAACCGACTCCGGTCACCCTTAAACTGGCATCGGTCACCTATTTGGTGACCGATACCGGTTCACCTTTACCAACCACAGTTACCATGTAACCGGCATCGGTCACCTGTTTGGTGACCGATACCGTTCTACCCAACCGACACCGGCCAAACTTGACCGACGCCGGTCACTGTCACAGAAAATCCCGTGACTTCCCAAAACCCCCATTTTCTAAAAATCACCCCCCTTCCCCTTTTACCCCACCTACAATGACCTAAACTACCCCTGGACCTCTACCCACCCCACCTATACCATTTACTACCCTTCCCCTCCCTCTTTTTTCCCGTTATTCCCCCCATACCCAAATTTTATTTTTACCCACCCACAAAAAACAAAAACCCACAAAAACCTAAAATAACAATTATCCAAACCTCTAATCTATCCAATTCACAATGTAGAGTTGGGTGCTTACCTCATCGCACTGCCACCATCTCGGTGGCACATCTGGCCACTTTGCCAATGGCCCGCTCGATCCCTCTCTGGCCTCTTCCATCACCGAATAGCTACTCGCAACCTCCACCCAATCAAATCTCTCACCCTGATCCCATGGACCCGCTGCTCACCAACCCAACCTCGTCCAATCACACTGCCAGCTCACTGTCCCATTTCCTCTCAGACACTTTTCTCTCTTTTCTCTCTTTTTTTTCATTTTCTCACTTCGCAAATAACAAATGAATAATAAAAAATGTGGATTTTTTTTTTTTTTTATAACCAACCCGACCTAACCGACGTCGGTTACCCTTGACCGACATCGGTCGCGTGCCCTACCTAACCATCGTCAGTTTTCCTATACCGACGTCGGTTATCCATGACCGGCATCAGTCACCCTCACCTACACATTGCCCTCAATTTTTCCCTTTTACCCCACCCTTTACCTTGATCCTTTACCTCACCCTTCACCCTGATCACCTTTACCCAACCCATTTACCTTACCTTTCCTGACCTCATCATTTACTACCTCCATTTTTCCTCCTTTGGGGACTCATTATTTTACCCCTACCTTGGCCTTACCCATGTGCTGTGACCTAGATATTTGGACCTGGACCATCGCTAGTGACCTTTGACCTCATGTGTTCGCTATACCTTGTGGCACTGTTACCTGTGTTGATTGACCTGATGACCTTACCTAGCCTATTGCCATGACCATTTATCCTGACCCTACCTTTGGTGTACCAGAACATACCTAAACATTCCTGCACCTAACCTACATTGTGTTTCCTGACCATATCCTATACCTTGGATACCAGATTCACTTCAACCTTGTTTGGATAAACCTATCGACCTTAGACGATGTAGAGTTTTCCTGCTCTTCAACCTGGTAGCGTGCTGTAGTTTATTCGTGTGCATGCATTTGACTGTTGCTACCTTTGACCCAGACCCATTACCTAGATTTCCCATAGACCTTTAACCCTTTCTCCCCCGTGCCCACCTACCTCTTCCTCCCATTTACCTTTTATCAAACCACTCACCGATTCTCCCTTCTGCCTCATCAGTTCCTAGTTTGAGGGGGATCACCTTCACCCACACATGGGGCAACCACATCTTATTTTTGTTAGCGTCACTTACCAATACAAGCTACACAACAAAAAGGGGAAAAATGTAGACACTAAAATTAGGTCACACTCCCCTTTGGTCCCTCGACGAATAAGCACCCTTCATCACATTCACCTAGCCATGACCCCCTTCACCCCACTAATATTAATTTAATTAATTTAATTAAATTAATTCATTATCCTCACTATATTTATTATTTAAATATCTTATTTTAAATAATATCCACACATACAGTTCACTTAGACACCTCACCAAGCCAACTCAACCTAAGACCTATTCTTAGTAAGTTGCCATAACTAACTAAGACTTACCCAAACCCTAAAAATCAATGCCTACATTCCCTCTAACCACATTCCCACATGCTCACAAGAAGCTCCCAGTCTAATCCATGGGTTAATGACATGAGATCCAAGGAAATCAAGAGGATCTCCCTAGTTTAGTAAACCTAGGAAATCCCACCTTGACCGATGCCGGTTACCCCTAACCATCACCGGTTAAGCCGGAACCACCATCGGTTACCCTTTTAACCCCAAAACAACCTTATTCTCAAGGTTGGAAGTTGGAAGTTGGAAGTAAGAAGAAGAAGGTTGGTGAGCATTAACACATCTCAGAGAGATAACACATCTTCAGAGAGTGAATTCCAGCGAGAACCACGCATGCAAGGAAGGAGATCAAGCATCTTTTCCTGCACAGCCATCCCAGCCATGATCTGATCTAACCAAGCAAAGAGGAATGTACATGCAGCCCATGCAGAAGCTTTCCTTCAGTTGGTGATCACTTGCAGCCTTCAAACCTCTCATCAGCACCTCCATCCCTCACACACAGGCATCCAGGACCAGAATCCAAGTAAGTATAATGTCATACTTCTCTGGTTTATTTCATTTCATCATTATTTTATCATCTATTGTTTACCTAGCCACCTATTGACCTTCTCCAACATTTCCACCTCCATATACCCATTAAAACCTCACCAAAGCCTACCCCAGTCACCCAATACCTCATCCCAACCAACCAAAGTCCTTTGTGCAATCACAAAGGAGACCTAAAGCTTATTCTGTGACATTTATAGATTTCACAGTAACCGGCACCGGTTACACCTAACCGCCATCGGTTACCCTTAACCGACATCGGTCTCTGTATTTTCCCATACAGCCCAGAACAGAGACCTACCCACCTAATTTCATCTCACCCTCATCCACCTGTGATCTACCTGAGACCTCTGTCAAACCTGCAGAGACCCAGAACCAATCATTTGACCTTTGGATTCTATTCTAGCTTAGCCTGTTAGATTAGATCTATTTCTTATTGTGTTTTAAGTGAGATACCTAAATCATTTCAAATTGCAATAGGATTTACTTTGTTTACAACATTAAATTGTTTAAAACAGTGGACTGACAGCCATCTAGGAAGTATCACACTTCCCGGATCTAGCATACGCTAGGCAGTTCACTGCCCATATTGTTTAATTCCTTCTGGTGGTCTTGCTTTGCATTACAGGTAGTTCCTCCTAGCCAAAAGGAAGCTCTCACGATCAGCTGTGGATTCGGAAGTCATACACACGCAACAACCCATCAACCAACATTTGAATAGGTATTCCTCCTATGCCCGTTACCCTATCTGTTTCATCAACACTTCAAAGAAATGATCTAAGCACCATCGGCCCGCGACCAATCATGTGAGGCCATGTGGAATTATGAGGCATTGACAGAGGTGTGGGTCAATGTTACCCTCTTAGCCCTTCGGGGCATTATACTAAATTCCTCCCCGCCACTCCATTTTCCCCGCATCGGCTTGAGAAGCGCCACGTTTCCCTTGTGGACATGGCAGATCCGCGGGTGCGTAGGCATAAAAATATTTTTTCCCCACATAGGAAATGTTCCAAAAGTCTCCCCGTGGCCCACCAACCCACCCTTTGGGAAAATTTTCACCCCTGGGCCCATAGGCCTGCTCTTGGGGAAAATTTTCACCCCAAGGCCTGCCGACCCATAACTTGAGAAATATGAGGAGATAGGAGGACTTCTTTATATCAATGGAAAGGTGAGGAAATTTCCTATCCAATGGGAATGATTTAGGAAAATTTTGAATGCATTATTTTGAGAAAAACCAAGTTGAAACTCTAAGATTGTTATAGAGTGGGTATGGTGATGATTTACCCTTTGAACCTTATTAAACCTTCTAACCCTAAATTTTGGACCTTATGACCTCTAATAATTGTTAATAAAAGAAAATTATATTCTAGTGGATTAGAATTGTTCTGGAACTTGTTACTGATAGTTGTTACCTTGTAGCCTGGTAGTAGACTCTTTTAAACAAAAAAAATATTCCATAATTTTTCTCACTAATCCTAGGTTGTTTCTTGGGTCTCAAGTGGGTTATTTTAACGGGCGTTACACTTGGTATCAGAGTAGTGGTTCAAAATCTTGGACCATTGGGCACACTAGAAAACTTGAGACATGAAGCTTAAACTCATCACACTTTTTAAATCTAGAAAACAACTTAGTTTAGAAATTACATATTTTAGTAAACATGGAAATTGAATAAAACTTAGAAAAATGAACTAACTCTCACCTTGGTCTGTGCAGGAGGTGCAGACGGGATGAGGGGACTTTTCACATAGACCCAGACTTAACCACTAGATCAAGCTGTAGCAGCCATCCTACCATAGATTTTATAGACTCTTCAGGATGTTAATTCCGCTATATGCAGAGGATCAGTAAGAGGACATGTAGCCAGGAATGATAGAGCCCCTTCCATTGAGGGTCAGTTATCTCCTCGACCCAGCGAGGAGCATGGGGGAGAGAAATCCCATGTAGAGTCATCCATGGAAAAGTAACCATAGAGGGGATAGGGTGACCGAGTTTCAGATCATAGAGAGAGGTCTCAGAGCCCTAGGCTTAGGGATGAGCATACAAAGAGACCTAGAGGCCATCATTCCACAACTACAGATCACATTAGGGAGATCCTAAAGCTTCAGCCATCACATTACTCAGGTGACATAAGTGGATTTTAGGTAGAGGCCTGGCTAGTGAGCTTGAGCGATTGCATCAAGATTTTTTCTTGTTCTAGCAACATGAAAGATCATGTTGCGATCCATCTACTAAGGGATGGAGAAGGAGTATGGTGGAGGATAGAGGAGAAGAAGCTCCATGTTGATTCTAAGACAGTTACCTGGGAGCTCTTTGAGGAGAATTTTTGGAATAGATATTTTTCATGGAGGTTCATACAATAGAGGATCGATGAGTTCCATGACCTCTGAAAGGCATCTCTTATAGTGGTTGAGTATGAGAGTAGGTTTTTGGATCTACTCTAGTATGTTGAGTACATGCAAGATGAGCAAGTGCAGATCCACAGGTTCATCTGGGGCCTGAACCTAGACATTGGAGGTGCAGTGCAGATCCATTGTCCACAGACATTAGCTGAGGCCATTGAGAAGGCCTATATAGTAGAGGAGACTCAGGGGAAGACCCAGCAGGCTAGAGACTGAGTCTGGAGCCACATACAACATATGCAAGACAGTAGATCGAGGGGGTCAGCTCCTCCTCCTCATGGTGGCCATAGTTCTTCACAGTCATCATTTAGACCCCAGCAGTAGCAGCAGTAGTCTCTCCCACCTTATAGACCTCCACAGAGAGTTGATGCACAGAGAGGTCAGAGTATGGGGCCTCCTCCTAGGGGTCCCATCAGAACACAGGGTGGACCTAGAGCTCAGTCAGCGGGAGCTCACTAGTAGAGGCCATAGTAGACCACTGTTGGATCATCAGGATTCACAACACAGACTTCCAGAGCACCTACTAGAGGTGCTACTCATTGGGGAGGATCAGGTGGTTGTTTTGGTTGTGGTGTTACTGGACATTTTTGGAGATACTTCCCACAGAAACCTAATAACAAGGGTAATGTACATAGATTTCAGAGCCTACTGTTCATGATATGGGGTGCAGTTATAGGATGTATGCAGCAGTCGAGAACCGCCAGGTAGAGCATCAGAGTATAGTTATTGAGACCATAGGTAGCATTGGTGGGATTCCTACCTCCATCTTATTTGATTTTGGTTCTTCTGATTCTTTCATTACACCATCTTTGGTAGAGCAATACAGGCTGGTAGTAGTTAGGTAGGGTCATAGTTGGGATGTTGAGATGGCTTCTGGAGCCAAGATTTCTGTAGACTCCTTAGTTAAGGAGTGTGTGGTGGATTTGGGACCTTTCACCACTACCTTAGATCTCCATATCCTTCCTTTGGGCTCTTATGGAGTCATCTTGGGTATGGATTGGTTTTCTACACACAAGGCTAGAGTGGATTGTTACCACAAGATTATATCTTGTGCAGATGATTTGGGAGTTGAGTCAGTGATTTCAGGGGTCAGGAGACCCGTTTCTATTTGCAACATCTCTGTTATGCAGCTTAAGCGGTGTGTACGATGGGGTTTCCAGATGTATGCTGTTATAGTTAGTGATAGATCAGAGGATGGGTCTAGAGGACCATCGCTAGAAGATCACCTCATTTTGAGAGAGTTTGTAGATGTCTTTCCTGGGGAGCTACCAGGGTTACAACCCCCACATGAGATAGATTTTCATATAGATCTTATTCCAGGAGCAGAGCCTATCTCATGAGCACCTTATCGGATGATCACCCTAGAGCTCTGTGAGCTCAAGTTGTAGCTTGAGGGCCTTTTGTAGAAAGGCCTTATCCATCCTAGTGTATCCCCTTGGGGTGAACCAGTGATCTTTGTGAAGAAGGGATGGATCCTTACGGTTGTGTATTGATTACCGCCAGCTGAATAAGGTAACGATCAAGAATCATTATCCCCTTCCGTGTATTGATGATTTGTTTGATCAGATGAAGGGAGTCACAGTTTTCTCTAAGATAGACCTTAAGTCTGGTTACCATCAGCTGAGGATTTCAGATGCAGACATTCATAAGACCACCTACCATATGAGATATGGCCACTATGAGTTCACAGTGGTGCCTTTTGGTTTGACTAATTCCCCCGCAGTGTTTATGAGTTTGATGAATGGGGTATTCAAGACCTTCTTAGATCACTTCGTGCTCATCTTCCTTGATGAAATTTTTATTTACTCACATATGCACAAGGAGCATGAGGGGCACCTTCGCTAGGTTCTTCAGTGTCTTCGGGAGAAAAAGCTTTACGAAAACTTGGAGAAGTGTGCATTCTTTCAGAAAGAGGTGCAGTATTTGGGCCATATCATTTCTGGGGAAGGTATCGCCATCGATCCTTCCAAGATTAGAGCTATTATGAATTGGCCAGCACCCACTACTATGACTTAAATGTGCAGCTTCATGGGATTAGCAGGGTACTACCAGAGATTTATTCAGGACTTCTCTCAGATTGTACACCCCATCACTTCCCTTTAGAGGAAAGGGAAGAAGTTTGTTTGGTCAAACAGATATGAGCAGGCCTTCAGTACACTGAAGGAATGTCTCACTACAACACCTATTCTTGTAATGCCAGATCTACAGGGTGAGTTTTTCATTTGCATGGATGCTTCTTTAGCAGGCCTTGGAGGTGTGTTGATGCAGGAGGGTAGAGTAGTGGCTTTTGAGTCTTGCAAACTCAAAGATTACGAGCTTAATTACCCGACTCATGATCTTGAGCTTGCAGCAGTTGTGCACGCTTTGGTTCGATGGAGGCACTTTCTGCTTGGTCAGAGATTCACACTCAAGACATATCACTTGAGTCTTCACCACCTCTTCACGCAGCCCAATCTCAATGCTCGTCAGCGGTGTTGGATGGAGTTACTTTGTGAGTATGATATGGAGATAGAGCATGTGAAGGGGAAGGAGAATGTGGTTTCAAATGCTCTTAGTAGAAAGATACACGTGAGTATGGCCAATTCAGTGGGCACAAATTTGTGGAGTAGGATTCTTCATCAGCTTCCTCTTGACAGCTTCTACATTTCAGTTTGAGCAGAGATCGAGTCCCAGAGACCCCTTGAGGGGAAGTTTAATGGTTTTTCCTTAGAGACAGATGGTCTTCTTAGGCACAGAGGCTGGATTTATGTTCCAAGAGATGGAGGCTTGAGGCAGGACATCTTGGATGAGGCACACCGAGCACCCTATTCAGCCCATCCTGGGGTGAAGAAGATGCACGCCACCTTGAGATAGTTGTATCATTGGAGAGGACTTCAGAGAGACGTGGCCCAATTCATGTCATGATGTTTAGAGTGCCAGAGAGTTAAGGCCAAGCATCATCACCCAGCTGGCCTTCTCTTTCCTCATGTTATACCGGAGTGGAAATGGGACACCATTTCCATGGACTTCATTGTTGGGCTACAGATGTCGAGATATCACCATGATGCCATCATGGTCACGGTTGATAAATTGACAAAAGTGGCTCACTTTTCTTCGGTGAAGACCACTTATACATCTAGAGTAGTGGCATGAGTATATTTGGATGAGATTTTCAGGTTGCACAGGATTCCGTGGAAGATCATTAATGACCGTGATCCTTTATACACTTCCCATTTTTGGACTACCATACAGCATGCCCTCAGGACGAAGATCAATTTCAGCACAACATATCACCCTGAGACAAATGGACAGACTGAGCGGGTGAATCAAATTTTAGAGGACATGCTCATGATCTATGTGAGGGATCAACAGTCTAAATGGGAGGAGTACCTGTACTTAGTGGAGTTTTCCTACAATAATAGTTTTCAGAGTTCTATAGGCATGATTCCTTTTTAGGATTTTTATGGTAGAGAGTGCAGGACACCTCTTAGCTGGGACAGGCTAGAGGACAGGGTTTCTCTTGGACCATCTTTGTTACAGGACATGGAGAACAGGTGGTATTGATCAGACAGAGACTACAGGAGGCACATGATAAATAGAAGAAGTATGCAGATCAGCATAGGACCGACGTAGTTTTGATGTGGGCATGAAGGTTTTCCTTCATTTCAGGCCACACAAGAGCCCTATCTGTTATGGAAAAGGTTCTAAGTTAGCTTGTAGATTCGTGGGTCCTTTTGAGATCTTGGAGTGTATTGGCCCTTTGGCCTACCATCTAGCTTTGCCACCTAGCTTGTCTCACGTACATGATGTTTTTCATGTTTCAGTTCTTAGGAGATATGTTGCAAATCCTTCTCATGTGTTAGATTAGACATCATTACAGGTGCCAGGATCAGGGGTAGGTGATGGTGGAGCTCATTCGCATCCTATATTATAGGACCTTGGGCCTTCGAGGTGGAGATGGATATGATGAGACTGCCGCTACATGGGAGGATGCTACCTTATTACGAGTTCAATTTCAACATTTTTTCCAGTGACTTCCAAGAGGAAGTCGAGTCTAAGGGGAGGGGGATGTAGTGCCCACTTCCCTTTGACACCTTTTGATACTGATCTTGATACTGTTGATTACATTATGGACATTATTATGGTTTTGATTTAGTATGATGTTAGATGTTGGACCATGGATTATTGTTGATATTGATTTAGTTATGATGCATGATGATTATTAGAGACACTTCATATGTGGATGATGATATACTATTTGACATGGATATATTATGAATGTTGTTCGGACATGTGATTTTTGGATATTGTGAGTAGACCTAGAAAATGGACATTATATGATGATGATGATATAGTTTTTGATATAAATTGTAAGTGATATTGTTGATTTCCTTGATGTTGTTGTGATTCATATGTATAGATGATTTTGTGATTATATTTATATCATGTTGGATGTTCTAATATGGCCATGAGGCCGAAGGAGGTATTTTTGTTTTACAGGTTAAACTATCACAACAAACATCGGGGGATTGGAGACCAACCACATTGGAATTCTAGATGAATTCAACAAGGTCACCATGGCAACATGTTTTGTGTGTGTGTGTGTTGTTTTTTTTGTTAGGGATTCCCATGGGGGGGATTACCTTTGAATGTGACCAAGGGGCTTTGTGTATTTTATTAATGTGGTTCCCTTTTATTATTGTTTGCATGTGTTTATTTTGTGATGCATTTACCCCTTTCATTATTCTTTTAATTGTGGAGAATTAATGTGAGTAATCATATTGTTAAAATAAATAAATAAATCAAATTTGGGATATAAGAAGGTAATTATAGAAGTTGTTGGCTCTTGTATTGAATGTGTAAGTGATGTGTAAGTATGTGTAAGAGTTGTGTAAGTCATATTTTTGAGTATGAAACACTCCACCTTCTTGAAAATTCGAAATTTTCCTTGGAGGCTGTTTTGGAGGCTTGTGAGACAAGTAAAACTTGTCCCATACCTCTTAATTTTATTTACCAACCATACCTATGGTTGGAGGGTTGATTTTAGACCTTTTTTAATGCATTTTTATAAGTCTAGTTGCATGTTTTAATTGCACTTTCTTCATGTTTTAAATTTGCAGTCCTTATGGGGTGTGGGCTTTTTGGAGTGTGTAAGTAAATTGTCATATTATTCACCCACCTCTTTATTGTGCATTGGAGAATGAATTTGAATTTTGTGTTGGAGTTGAGGATGTGTGATGTGGCATCCTACATGGATCCACCTCATCCTCTTCTCTTCCCTCTTCTATAAAATTATAACTCCTTGCTTTGTTTTGGGTTGTTGAACTTTTGGGAATGCTTCCTTGGGGAAATTTTCCTTGGCTGTTTGGAGCTCTTGTTGATTTTGGATGAGATTAGAGAGCATTTCATACTTGGGCATTTCTGATTTTGGGATTGTATTTTGACATTGAAAGCTTTTTGTATTGGAACAAAATCTACCATGGAGAGGTAGGAGCTTAGCTCTTCATATATGCTTTTATTTCTTTTTATGTTAGTGTGAATGGTGAATGTTTGTTTGTTTGTTGATCGGTTGGGTAGACTGCCTAGGAATGGTGTAGGAGAAGGCTATGGGGAATCCATGTGGGGGGCATAAGGGAATGTCAGTGGCATCAAAATTCTTGTGGAGGGATTTGGTATTGGGTTCCTATTCGAAAAGAAATGGCATTTCATTTCTTACTTTGTGGGGGGTATAAGGAGGGATTGTGGGGGGCATAAGGATATATGGGAGATGATTTATATTGGTGGTTTGTTAAGGGTGGATACCCAATTCCCATTGAGAGGCATAAGCAGCTTCCCCCATAGTTCCTTGCTCCTTTGGCTTGCTTGATGAAGCCTTAGTATTGTTTGTATGTTTTAATGTAGTTGTAAACTACATTTAGTTTTGAATTATTTGTAAAATGTGAAAATGTTGCATGTGTGTTTGTGGAAGCCTTTGTTTCCATGAGTTGGATCACACCTTCTATTACATTGTGGTTGGGGCTCAAGGGCCAATGAAGAAGGATGGATTCTCCTCTTCATTGGATGTCTTGGTTAGGTGTAGAGTGTTGCCTTTCCCCTGAATTTGTTGTGATCCAAAAGGAGAAATTTATGTTGTTGTTCTAGAGTAGAGGAGAAAGACAGGTATGAAAACAGTTCCTTGTGAAATAAAATATCATTGTAACCTTTCCCACTTTGAAGTGGATGAATTTGTGAATGTTTTGAAATGGAAAGATGTTGTATAGATTATGAAATTTGTAAAGTGACAATGAAAAAGAGATGGACTTTGTTTTTGCTTTGAAGGAATGTGAAGGAAATTTCTATATGATGAATTTTGAGGTATGAAAGAAGTAACATGTAAAGTTGTATATTTGAAATCAACAGAAAATTGCACTACCTTTATCAATTTACATTGTTGTATTGAATTGATCATCAAATTGTGATTTGAAATCCAAGGAAAATTGAAATGAAGAATACTTATGAAGGAAATATATGTAACTATGTTCTTTTGAAATATGTTAAAATTGGAAATCAGACTTTGCATTTTAGCTATTAAATGGTTTGTTTAAATCAACTAAATGTATTAGACTTGAATAGAAATGAATTTCCATAAAGATGAAAAGGATAAACATTGGACTCCTTTAGAAATTGATCTCTGTTTTAAATTTTAAAATGCAAATACTTCTCTAAAATGCACAGTTCGAACCTACAAACAATAATCATACATTACAAAGTTAAAATATAGCATGCTATGTTATAACATGAACTCAATTGGACTAAAAGACTTATAGGAAAAATCCTTCAAACATTGAAAAATCAGGCAATCCCAAACCTTTCACAGTCATTTTTGGTGTCAAAAGTTGTAAACATTTGACATCCTAGAAATCAATCAAGAAAAATTACCTTCCAATACATCCTAAAATTCTTGTTAGAACAATCATGCCATGTCTATTTAACATGTTGAGAGAGGAAGAAGGGTGCATCAAATTGAATAAATTTCACAAGTTAAAATTCTACCAACTGAAATCTTAGGTTTCTCAAGCCTGAGTGAAGGATTACAATAGGCTAAGCTCATAGCTTGCTTAGGATCCTCAGATTTCGAGTGAACCAAAAAAATGAGCTTTTTCTCAATGTGGTGATCCCAATTTGTGTGTTCTGCTGGTTGGTTGGGCCAATGCACTGCCATGAGAATTCCACTTCACATGTGGAATAGCTATGAAATAATACTCTGTGAATGTCTGCCATATGACTCCGAATGAGACCCAGTAGGCATCAAATTTTATTTCTGGAAAGGTGGAATGCAGTGGGATGCTTCCCAGAAATTCCATACATAGCTGTGTATTTAGGATACACAACATGTGGGGGGAATAAGAGTTAGAAAATTGTGTGGGGGCATCTATTATAGGAACAGGATCCACCATGGAAAATAAATAGTTCATTTCCATACAAAATTTTGGGGGCAAAAGCGGGTTCATAAAGATATGTGCAGATCAATTTATATTGGTAGTTTGTTACAGGTGGATACCCAATTCAAGTTGGACTAGGAGCATAAGCAACTTGTCCCCATAGTGATGGTTGTCCTTTGGCTTGCAAGTTTGTGAAGCCTGGAGTTTTGTTATTATATCCTTATGTGAGTTGTAAAAGATAATTTCACTTCTTGGAGTGTCTTTTAATTTTCCAAATCATGTTTAAAATTTCCTCATTGAAGTGGAAGCACATGTTGTTGCCATGAGTTGAAAAGCATATCTTATTGCATTGTGGTTGGGGCTCATAAATGAAAACTGCTTCTCCTCTTCATTGGATGTCTTGGTTGGGTGGAGAGCGTTTCCTTTCCCAAAATTGTTGTGATCAAAATGATTAAACCACTTCCATGTTGTTGTTCTAGAATAATTATAGGAAAGACAGTTTGAAATACTCCAATGAATCTCAAGAACCTTTCCCACTTTGAAGTGGAAAACAAATTTTTTGTAATGAAAATGGCACTATGAAACTTGTAAAGTGACCGATGAAATGAAACAAGCTTTTTTTCTTTGAAAGAATGTGAAAAATGTTATTTATTTAGTTGCCACTGAAACAAAAGAATGTGAAAGATATATATACTCTGTTATGTTCATTTGAAAGAAATTGAGAGATGTAAAGTTGTATATTTGAAATCAATAAAGGATTGCAATACCTTTCTTCAATTTACATTGTTGCATTGAAATCTGATCATTTAAATATTATTGAAATCTCTGTTTGAAAGAAAGAGGAATACGTATGAAGGAATTGTATGTACTCTGTTCTTTTGAAAATATGTTAAAATTGGAAATCATACTTTACTTTTTAGCTATTACATGGTTTGTTTAAATCAACTAAATGTATTAGACTAGAAGAGAAATGAATTTCCATGTTTGGAAGATGAAAAATGATAAATAGATCCTTTATAAATTGACCTCTGTTTTGAATTTTAAACTAGCAAACACTTCCTCTAAAATGTGTAGTTCAAACCTACAAACAATAAATAACATTATACTTTTAAATCTAACATGTTATGATATAAATGAACTAAATTTGACAAAAAACACTTAAGGAAATATCCTTAAAACATTGCAAAATCGGGCCCAAACCTTTCACAGTCATATTTTGCTGTCAAGAAGTTGTAAAAATTTGAATTAGAAATCAATCAAGAAAAATTACCTTCCAAACATCCTAAATCCTTCTTAGAACAATCCTCCATGTCTCATTTGACATGTTGAGTGAAGGAGAAGGCCTAATTGAACAAAATTTATTAGTTAAAATTTACCAGTTTGCTTTTAAAAATCCTGCAGGACGTTTTCTTAAAATTGACCCCTTAAAAATTTTCAAAATCTAAAATTTATGATCTTAGTGCAAAGAGGGCGTCGAGAGCTTTCCATAAAGTCCTCGTTTTCCCAAAAATGAGTTCTCTATCAAAATTTATGGCCCTATGAAGTTTTCCTTCCTTGGTGGAAAATTTTGGGAAAAATATCCTTGGTAGGCCTGCGGCCCGAATTTTTTCCTTAAAACACTTAGGAAAATTTTTGGGAAAATTTTCAAAATTTTCCCTGCCACCCCGTAGTCAATCAGAGGCTGCCATGTGGCACCATGAGGTGTCAGCGGATGGGTGGACCCCTTTTTTCCTTAGCGCATTTTGAAAATTTTTTGGAAAATTTTTTTACAAATTTTCTCCGTCCCATCGCCCCCGTGCACAAATCAGGTGATGCCACGTGGCATCACGGGCCAATGGTGGAGGAGCGGGTCCCCTTTTTAACCTTTGAGCTTTTAAAAAATTTCTTGGAAAAATTTTTCTTAGTTTCCCTGCTATCCCACTTGCCGCCCACGCCAATCAGGCTGATGACCATGTGGCATCATCTGAGGTGTTGGCGGAGGCACGGGAATTTTAACTCCCTCTTGCACCTTTCCAAACCTAAAACTTTATGTTCTCCCCACTTCCCTTTTTCCCCGACTTCCCACCATTAGCATTCTCATGTGTCCTCTGCTCATGGCGCACAAACCCGTGGGCGTGCATAGGACCTGAAAAAATTGGCTTTTGCCCCAAAAGGGGAAAAATGCCAAAACTCTTCCCCACTTTGCCAACCCACACAAGGAAAAATTTTCACCCCTGGGCCCGCAAGCCTGCTCTTGGGGAAAATTTTCACCCCAAGGCCCGCCGGCCCATAACTTGAGTTTTATGAGGAGTTAGGAGGACTTATTTATATCAATGGAAAGGTGAGGAAATTTCCTATCCAATGGGAATAATTTAGGAAAATTTTGAATGCATTAAGTGTGAGAAAAATCAAGTTGAAACTTTAAGCCTATTAGAGAGTGGGTATGGTGAGGAATTTACCCTCTGAACCTAATTGAAACATATAACCCTAAATTTTGGACCTTATGACCTCTAATAATTATTAATAAAAGAAAAGTATACTCTAGTAGATTAGAATTGTTCTAGAACCTGTTAGTGACAGTTGTTGCCTTGTAACCTGGTTGTAGATTCTTTTAATAAAAAAAAAATTATTCCATAATTTTTCCTAACTAATCCTAGGTTGTTTCTTGGGTCTCAAGTGGGTTGTTATAATGGGCATTACAAGAGACCTATGTATTCTTCTATCCTGCATCCTGAGGCCCTCCACAATTACAAATGGAGCCAAACACTTTAGTCTTGGAACAACTTTAGCTTGAAACCTCAGAGAAGACTCCTAATTACACTACCATGACTATTTTATTTGCTATCTCAATCAATGCGCCTTGTACATAATCTACAACAAACCATCACGTTTAAAAATGCTCAGCAGATCATCCCTAATCACAGGTAGACCTATATGTTATAAGCTTAAACAAATCTATTTGGGATTCCATTTCCCTTCTTAAACTCAATGTTCCTATCCTTGGCTATTACTAAAGATGAAAAAGGCTTCCTCAAGATATTGTTCTATCCAAGCCTTGTAAGACAAAAAATGACGTTATGTTACATAATTATCTGAAAGCATTATTCCTAGGTCCACATAATTGTTTTACCATGAGTCGAGATCTTGATCTACGAATAGTTGCTATCCGTTAATTCATAGTACATCAAAGGAAGATCTTTAAGAATTCTTCCTTGATATGATATCTGTCTAGGATCTATCCTAGAACTCATTTATCTAGGAAGTTTCACCATTTGTGCAAGTATTCTTCTAATAGGAGTTGATGGATGGTCTCCAAGCACTAAAAATCATTGATTCCCCCTAACCTAGAAATCTTCCAAAGATAGATTCTAACATGTTTTACCCTGTACATGTGATGGTGATCTATCTCTTTTACCCTAATACATGCCATTGCTAAATAGTACCCTGAGACCAAACACGAATTTGGTTAAGATCAAGAAATGAAATCCCTCTAAATGTATAGTAGATCCACTTGTTAGATTTGAATGATATTCCTTTGCAATGATGTACTAGGCCAAATAATTCCAATTGAGAGCTTGGAATCCCATTTCATAGATTCACTATCACAGGATCGTTATGAGCTTCTCCTTGCCATATTTAAAAAGGATTTTCTAAGGTATATAAAAGGTACAAATAAATTCATAGTCATTATTCCTTGCTGGATGATGAAAATTTAAGAGTGGAGGTTGACCCGTACTCAATTGAGATTCAAACCAATGTTTACACCCTAATGGATTTGAGATATGATAAGCATGCTTCTAATATAAGTTCCCTAAAATTGGGTTAGGTGTAATCACTTGAGTAACTAAGAATATGCAACCAGGTTGACAATATCTATCTCTTCTTATCTAAGGGGATGATGTATCTAGCCAATTCTTCATCAATTTCCTTATTTGGCTAAAGTGATGTTATGAACCTTCTTATGAAGATGTTTTGGAAGTAGATCTTCCTTTAATTCCTCTATGGACAATCATATATTTGTATTGATTTATTTCCTATGGCGATTTTCATATCTAGTTCAACATAAAGTAACCCTGTATATTCTTGTTCCTCATCATGCACTCGAATTTGAGACAAATTTATGAACTGGTGACATAAACCTCGGAAATATTTTTCTAGGCAAAAAATTGGGTGAAAAATTCCCTTCATTTACATCAGACATCATGTGCTACAAAGATTTACGAATATCATGTTATGTTGGGACGGTTTCCTAAACTATATGGCAACAATTGAGTAGTTTTCTCGATGTAAAGTTGACATTGTATTCGCGGTCTGTATTTTCCAAGCTTGGAATATGTTCTTATGTCTGTAAGTGACTCGCGCTTTGTAAACCACGCTCGTGCTTTGATCAAACTATGAATCACATGAGAAAGACTCAAACTGATAATGTGAATGCTGTTGATCTTAACCGCGCTCAGCTCTTTGTAAAAAATTATTTGGATCACAATTCATCTGAATGACCTTGATCTCCACCATTTGAAGCACTGATAATCATGGTTTACAAACCGTGATCACGTGAATGAAATTGACTATTCATCCTCTTAATCAAATCTGAGCCTCAATGTTTCTTGGGAAATCTCTGTCAGATTTTCCCTTGAGGTGGAAAGCTAAGGAGGATGAGCATCATTATGCATGTGTTTCGCAAAACCTCTTTTAAAATGAAACCTAAATTATTCATCTTGAGACTTGTTTCAATTCTAAATTTCTAAATATCTATTTTGTAAATTAAAGGTGCCATCACGTTATGTGAGATTTTAGCTTCGGAAATATTGATTTTAAGCATTAGATATGAGAGATAAGATAACTCCATTCTTATGTAAGACTTCATAGGTAATCAATTTAGGTCTTGAAGAATTTTTTTGTTCTTGTGTACTGCAATTCATGTATAAAATTTAAGACTGAACAATGATTTATGCCACAACTTATCAGAATCTCCATAGAACACTGATATCAGTCCCAAGTGTGGAAAAATTCTAAACTTGCAGAATACCTATATATGGTTTGCGATATTGTTTTGATATAGTTATGTGTGGACAACTAAAGTATCCATGTACCACAATATTTTCAGAACCCACTTTCACGGAACACGAAATTAGTGTAAAAAAAAATATTACTCAAAATCCATACAAAATAAAGGTTTTATTTCATGCTAGCCTAAATCACTTAGATGAACTTATGGATTGTAATTCATTTCTTTACAAAAGGAAAAAAATATAATGAAGGGTGTCGTTATGGTCCCTTCCAAAATGCGGGCAACTTCTTGTTGATGTACAATCTTGATAAGTTTATGTCTAAAGATAAATGCAACAAGTCATATAATTTTAATCTAGTAGTTGACTGTAATTAAACTTGTTCGGTTTTTTTTAAAAATCTTTTAAATGTCTTAAGAAAATATTGATAAAACCAAATGCTACGATTCATACTTATGATAAACTTTTCTGAACTTAAACACACTGAAAACGTATTGCTGAAAGGAAACCACTTAGAAGTGGAGATAAACACACTTGCTTTTGGAAATATGACACACAACTTAGAATGATTTAAAAATGATTGCAAGAGAAAATAAGAATCTATCTAGACTCTTGCAAGAACAATTACACGACAGAGTTTAACTAGAAGAATTAAAACAATACAGATTTAACAGATCTAAATTGTTTTCTTAAGAAATATAAATACCAAATAAATGAATATCCTGGTCCTTGGGGGAGTGGGCCCTTGCTCCTCCTTGAATCAAGATTTAACAACTCAAAATTCTCTTAAACAAGAATGGCTATTTTATTGATAAAACATTCGGTATTACAAACATGTACTGGATCTGTAGTACTTAGTCTATATCTCTCTTCTCTATTTTATCTCTATCTCATATCATATTCTATATATATCTATCTACTGTAAGTTTTCTTATATATACATTTTACAAATCAAAGCTATCTCTATGATTCTGATGAAATCAAATCATTCCCAGAATAGATGTTGAGTTGGATTGTGGATAATTAGACAGACTATAAGATAGTTATCCGTAGATCTATGTTCAGATATTTTCCCATCCTTTCCTGATTGAAAGGGTCTTGTACATACAAAATATACAGGATGTGGTTAAAATAGATAAACTTCCATTGGATCCGGAACTTCAGAGAAGTTTCAGAACCATAGGAAATTGTTAAGGATCAAAACCGTGAGAGTTCCAGAGCTAATACCCAGGAGTTCTGAACCTAAGTCTGAAAATTCCAGAACTAGATACTAGAGTTTTAGAACTAAGTCTAATAGTTCTAGAACTAGATGACTGACTGTGTGATGGAGTTGTAGAACTAGCTTAGAATTTATGAAACTAAGTTGTGTTGGGAAATAGATGCTACTAAAAACATACTGAACGCTACTTACTTCATTTTATTGACTGATTAGACCTACTTTATTACAAAACTAAATTTCAAACACACACTTTGTTAGGAATTCTCAGATCCTTTAACATTAGAATCACAATTAATAAAAAGATAGAAAATTACATCCTAACTCATGTTAGATCAAATAAAAGTCACAAAATGCAACCAAACTTAATAAAAAGGAGAGTAAGATGAGATCATATAGTATACATTAATCAAACATATTCTTGCCTCATCAGACACACATGCAAGTGTGCTAATAGTAGGCCTCTTTATAGTTAACTGGTAGTGTAAATTCTATTATTAATTTGAACACATGCAAAGCATTTGATAGTTACTCTTCCCAGAATAGCATTTGTGTGCCGTGCAAGTCTTCATTTGATTGTGTGCCCCACATGCCATATTCCAAAAATAGACAATGATAATGAAAATGGCTAAGTCCCGGATCAGTCCTCCTTTTGCACGTGTTTCCTTCCCATTCCTTTGTGCCTTCAAAAAGGCCTTGCTCCTACATGTAAATCTGTCGATTGCTTCTTCTTTAGCAGCACACTTTGTCAGCTTAATAGAAGCATAGAAAATGGAATGAGCCCATTCTTGGAAGCTCATATTACAGCAATGAAAAAACAACTGGAGAAATTATCATCCAATTCAGCACATGAGATGCGCAACAAAATTTGGTGCCTAGATTGTGAAGTAAATGGTCATACTAAGGATATATGTCCTCGCAGATAAGTGTGATCCTTGTTACTGGATTGTGAGATATTTCATTTAGACAATGATACAAGCCACTTCCCATTATTACAACGCATGATAAGGAAGAATGTGTCCTACTACTACAAGATTTTCCAGTCCACAACTCACAATACTGAATATTGTAGGTTGATTGATCAGATCCATGAATCCATTGTTATTGGTGTATGAGATACTAGAATTATGAATAACTTTAAGCCTAAAATTGATAAACACGATCAAGATCATAATCAAGGGCATGATGATCACAATGAAGGGTTGTTTGAGGTCGGGTCATGGTAGAGGTCGATGATACTATGGTGGATTCAGAGGATGAGGATGTGTGTGGCGGTGGATGAGGTGAGTTACCTCATGGAACCTGTTATACGTAATGATCTATTGACCATTACATGTGTAAATGTCCTCGAACTTGTTATACTTAATGATCTGTAGTCATTTTTATGCTCTTAGAATAACTTCTAATCCCATGCATGTCGCTGGCCTATCACCCAGCGGGCGCTGGGCACTCACCCGAGGTGTGTGGGTGGATCTGAGCCCCTCCTTTATGTGAGCATTGTGAGAAGTTTCTCATTGTTAACAGACTAAATGTAAAAAGATCAAATTTGAGCATACATGCATTCAAAAAGCATAGGATGAGTTTTTATACTAACATACTCATCCAGATAACAGAAGAAACATCATACAGATAGCAGATCTAATTTAGAACATAAAGAAAATGTACTAGGGTTTACATCCATGAATAATAATAGCTTAGAATAGAACCATATATTCATATTGCATTATAACCCAGTAACCAAATTACATCCAAAAGGGTCATAATATACCAATGTATCAATAAGGAGATTTAACTCATGTAACATAAGTCTAACTATTTTTCCTTATTACAAAAGCTTTGGATAGGACCCATCCCTCTAGATAATGCCAATATTCCTACAATCCTCTAATGAGAACCCTAACCCTTAGAATCTCCTACTATCTTCTACAGAGCTTCACCTTTCATCCCCTCTATCTGATCACCATTCTATCCTCATCTCATGCCTATAATGGTTGCTCTCTTCTGGCTCAGATCCGCATTCTTATCTCATGCTGCCTCCTCTTCTATCCTCCCTTTCCTCTACCCAAGCATCTCTATAAATAAGTTTAATACCCACCGCCATGCCTTCCTGAAGTAGCAGATCGGTTGCCAAGTGTCAAGGTGGTCCTCTAATGGAGCATGCTTATTCTGATCCATGAGCTCTCCACTTTCTGTAATGATGTCTTTTTGGATCCTTCCACCGCATGGAATATTCCTTCCTTGACCACCAAGGTCACAGGCTGGCACCTTATCCACTCAGCATGCTCAGTTGGGTCATGCTTTCCTCGTGTGTTTCTTAGAATGCCAAATATGGCTAAGTCTTGAGACCTTTTGACTTTATCTTGCGCGTGCACCTTGGTTTCTACCTAACCTTGCTAAAACCTCTATCATGTGCTCTTTTCCGTTGCGTGCGCCATCCTTTTCACTGGTCCACACATGCGCTCACATGTGCCCTTTGGGACTTAGTCAATATTCTGAGGCCCAACATCACCCCACACTATGCCTGTTCTCTGTCCTCGGAAACAGCCTTCCTTCAAAGAATAAAGAATGGTGGGAACCCTGAATTTTGGAATAAAGAATGAAGAATGAAGAAAGAAGAAATGGAAGAATATAAAGAATGGAGGAATGGAAAAGAAATTTATTTATTACTGGATAAGGAGTGGGAAATCCTTCCTTATATCTACCTCAAGCTTCTCCTAGGAATCTACCTCACCCTGTGCCTGTTGACAGAGGTCACCTACTAGGACGCTCACCTCATTCAAAACCTAGTTCATCACCCTTAGCATTCATCGTATCAACAATTTTTCTAATTTCTTTAAGGTCATCCCAGTGCATCTATCCTACAGAGATGATCTGAGGGATATAATTCCTTTAACCAATTTTTTATCGATCCTCTCAGGGTCTTGATAGCTTCAGACTTCTTCTCTACCTTTAGCTAGGATCTTATCCCATTCTGCCCTATTCCCCTTATTCTTCTCCTGAAAATTATTTGAGGTCTATTCCTCATGTGTGGAAACTAAAATTCTTGCCACTCTATCTCTGTCCATGTAATTATCATAGGTAGCTTTGACTATCTGTGTGGTGGCCTTTACATTGGCAAGGAGCTTAGTGTACCTAGTGACTATCTCCACAACCTTCATCTTTTCCTCCTTCTCCTGGTGCGCTAACAGTGTCTCCTCTGCTGATTCCAAAGTGAGAGGACCACCTCTCCATGGTGAGGATGCGAGTTAGGTCTTCTAAGCATTGCAAGGTTGACTCATACTTCTATCTCGGGTGGTGCTAGGTCTAGATGCTTCAAGAAAATAACATTTGTAATCATTTCAACTTTCTTTATACACCTTGCACACCCTTGCTTTTTCCTCCTTTATCTTGCACCTTAACAGTGCGCTGATTAGTTCTTCCTGCTTTAGGTCCTTGTTCTTTTCAATGAGCTCTTCCTTTTTGTTCTCCAACTCCCCTTCTAGGAATATCACCCTGTCATTTCTTCCAAAAATCCTTGCCTCAACTTCAACTGAGACCTTGTTGAGCACATTATATACTTGCTCATCTGATAACTGCTGAGCATTTACTAGTGGGTTTATCCCTTTTGTCTCTGGAATTTTCATCAGCACCCCTTGGCTAAATTCTAACTCAGATTCTTCAACGTGGGGCTCAAATACCTAGGATAACATTTTCCTAGTTCATAGGTATGCACCTTCTTCCTCAAATGAAGACATTGCTAGGATTTGGTCTGTTAGCATGGTGCTTTGGAAGCACACATGCATAAACTTTGTTTGGATCATGGATGTAACCCATTACTTTCCCTTGTGTTGCTACCACATTCTTTCTTCTTGTGCGCGTGTCCTTTAGAAATCTTATTACTAAGCTAGGGTCTCTGTCCATGTTGTCATATTCTTTTCCCACACTTTAATCCTCTATTTATTTTAGTATCTCATCCATGCTTTGTCTCTATCTCTTGCTACACCAAGTCCTTAATAATTCCTGCCACTTATCTCTCCATAGCTTCCTTATACCTGCTCCTTGGTGAGGCTTGGGGTCCTTTGATCTCTCTTGTTCACCTCCTCGCTCACCCCTTTGCCTTGAGCATCTTCTTCCTCCTCATTCATTCTCTTTATCTCCCTCATCCTCAGAGTCATGTACATCATATACAAGATGGTATTGACCTTGTTTATGATCATCATCATCTCTTTCACCTATATAGGCCTCCAATCTCTCTATCTCTTTTGAGTTAACCTTCCCTGTTACCTTCTGCTTCCTCCTAGCTGGTGATTCTAGTATAGGAGACTCTTCCTTTTCTTCTTCTTCGTCGGCAGGTGATTCCTTCCTTGGTGACTCTTCTTGTGTGGAGGGATCTGGAGCCTCTTCCTCAGCTTCTGGTGTCTTTTCCTTCTACTTGATGGGAGACTTCTTCCTAAGATGCGTATGTTTCTTGGTATTGGTGCCTACCTCTGGCGCGCCCACAGATTGTGTTTGTCTACACACTTGGTACTTTATTCTCTCTATGGTATACTTCCTCTCTCTCCCTCTTCTTTGGCATGGCCTTATTCCTCCTCGTGGGGTCTTCAAGGAATGGAGACATCATTTTCCAGGTAAGAACCCTTCTCATACTTTAGGCTTGATGCACAAGTATACCCTTGTTGCGGTCCTTCCAACAATTGGCAACGTTAGAAGTTTTCATCATGCTGTACCTCATGGGAGACATACTTCTCCACATATGGCACATTTCTTGGGGTATACCAACTTCCTCCAAAAATCATGGTGGTCCTAGTCCACCTTGGCTAAGGTCAAACCTTAGTCTCTTGGCTTCCTTGAAGTGATTTACCCCTACTTGGAAATATTGCACGGTGAAGGAGAACGACAGTTTACACCATGGACTCTTGGTCCCATCTGTCAATGTGAACCTGTCAATGCAAAAATGCTGATAAAAAATGAACTCAGCCTCTCCATCTACTAGCACTGGCAATTGTTCTAGGTATCCTCCACTCAGCCCCTGAATGCATCGCACATTCATTTGTACCATTTCTCTAGGCATGCCCTTATGGGAGGCCATCATGGTGTCACAAGTATACTTCTCAAATCTCTTTGCAAGGGGAGGGGTCTTCATCTGGAGATACTCCCATATGAAATTCTCTGGCCCATTGAGCACTCCAATTTTTGAGAAGATGATGGTGAGGAAGAACATTTCCAAACATTATCTTATCTCCTTCTTGCACAGAAGCTAATGATCTCTTCTGCAATGTAGGTGGATAGGTTATAGATGGTTCCTTCTATGAAATTTTTTGAACATACATTCAACCATGCCTTGTTTATTTGTGTCCACCTCTCTTGACCCATTTAGCTTGGTTATACCAAGAGCATGGCCATCCTCATCACAGGGTCAGGGATATCTAGAGATATCAAAGTAGCAAGACCCCTTTTTGTAGGCATAATTCTCCATAGTCTTCTTGATAGCCTCCTTATCCTCCAAGTCATCATCCTAATGGAGTCTCCTTTGTAGATAAGGCCAGTAAATTTGGAGATGAGTTTGGGAGTTTTATGTGCATTTTGTGGCCTACACAAAGTAGAAGTGGTCCTCGTGCATGCACAACATCAGCCATTGGTATAACCACTCGGGCTTTCCAAAATAGGGAAACTCAAATAGTTTACAGCAACCTAGCCTTTCTCCAATTTCACTTTCACTTCATCATTGTAAATTGGCATCCCTTCTGGTGTCCTCTTCTCCGTTGGACAAACTAGTTCTAATGCCATCTCCTTCTCTATGGTACTTGTGCAATGATTCTAGTTTCTCATGGCCATCTTCTTCACGTGGTATGCCCATTCTTTCTCAAGTAACACCCCATCTAGGTACTACATCTCCACATACAATTCTTCATTGAAAATAGTGGTGACAGTTTGTTTTCCTTTTCCCTTTCCCTTCTTCGGTGAAATGGTTTCCTTCTCTTGGTGCCATTTTACTTGTCAGGTTTAAAACAAAAAACTTCTCCTTACTCCCCTTCCTCACTCTGCTCAAATACTATGGCTCAACTCCATGAAAATTCCTCCTATTCCCATGCCCTAGCTGTAAGAACCCTAACCTGGAAAACTCTTCCACAAGATGACGTTCTTCCAAAGAAATCTTCCTATGCCCATGTAGTCCTTTCACTCTAGTTTGTAGATCACCCTAGTTATGTACTTCATATTTTCACTCTTCTTCCTTCACACAAATATCTCTTCGTGGATGCCCTAGTTCATAAGAGCTCTTCCAACTTCATAATGAGCAAGGTAAAATAATAGTGTGCCCAACCTCATACTTATAGCTTTTTTCTTCTCTCCAATAATAAATGTTATGCCACCTACTAATCATACTTAGAATTAAATGTGGCTTTTTCCACTAAATCCGACCTTAAGCACCCTTACCCACATGCCCAATCCTGCATGAAAAACCTTCTACAACCTTCTGGTGTGCAAAAATCCTTACTGACCGAAGACTCTTACGCGTGTGTCTGCAGTGCCAAAGGCACTTCTTCTATCAACCCAAAATTTTCCCTCACCTACCTCATGTTGTTCTTGTGATCTTCATCTTTTATACGTGGTCTTTGTTACAGCCTTAGCATGACACCAATAATTTATCGTCCACCATTTCCCCATGTGATGCTGTCATACCTTACACACTTTTGATCCTTTCAATCCTATGCCATCAAAACAAACTTTTACTTCCAGCTTCTATCTTCCTTCATTCTACTCCACCCAACACTAAAATAGATGCAGCGGTCCTCTATGCACATACACAACCTTAGAAAGTAATGTGGTTACCGGCGCACAAGGTGTAAAAAACAAAACAAAAAAGGAACAAGCAACGAGAAAGGGAAACCCAATAAAAAAGGAATGCATTAAGGGAAATCCTAAGCTAGATGGAAAAACTACCTTATTTACAAACACAAGGAAGATTATTTATAGTAGGGCTTCAGCTTACTCCCATTGAAATGACTTGGTAACTTCGTCCCATCCAACAGTGCTTGTAACTGGAATGCACCTAAATCAAGGATGTATGATATGGGTGTATGGGCCATACCAATGGACTTTCAATTTCCCAGGATGGCATGATATAAACTTGGAATCATATAACAAAACCATCTGCCTAACCTCAAATTTTTTGTTCTTGATATGATGATTGTGCCACATGTTTTCTAATCTTACCTTATCAATGTCTTCTGAATACATCTAGAAAGTGATCTCCTTTTGTCTAGTTTTGACATTAATTTTTCAATCCTCTCTTCTAGTGCTTATTCATCATCCAATCCTCGTTCATGTGCTATACAGAAGTAATGGTAACATGAATTCAACCAGTTAATACAAGCCTCTTTATGCCAAACACCAATTGAAACGGTGTGAACTTGTTCAACCTCTTAGTAGGTTAGCATTCCTATGTATGCCCATAGAATGGATGATACCTTGTCATCCCAATCTTATCTTCCAACGTCACAAATCTTAGTTAACTAAGTGTGACTTAGTATCTTATTAAATGCCTCAGCATTTTCCCATTTACTTGATGGGTGGATAAGGGGTGGTCTTGTGATGGGCTCACCATAAACTTATGAACAATAGAATATTGATTATTTCATTCATGAAAATGTGTACCCCTATCACTTGTTAAACTGTCAAATGGACATCCATACCCGGGACTGATTATATGTTCTCCCATAAAAATCTAGAATGTTAATTGCCTATACATGTAATCTTTGTAGGCGCTGCCTCTAACCATCTTATCAAGTAATTACGTGCAAGTGGATGATAGGTACCGTAGGACCAATCCTTTATGTACGCAGGTGAAATAGGTCATTATGGAAAGTCAATTTCCCATTATCCAAATGGTTCAATGCTGGCTATTGGATGAAATGACTTTTCATCCCTATTTCCAGAGTTTTCCAAGGTCAGCTGAAGATGGTCAGAAGCCTTGCAAAACTCAATATGAATTCATTGTAGATACTTTCCCTACCAAATCCCTGTAGGATTAGAGTCATTCCGCACAGTATAGAGGTTGTCTGTCTAGTCTGTATAGTGTCCTCTAGTAATCCAACTTATATGCTATCTACAAGGAATTGAAACACACTCATCGTGATGACACAAGTCATTACGATGTAGCTCTTTCTCATCATGTAGGTAACATAAGTTGGGATAGTCATGTTCATCTTACTAGATGAACATGTTTTGCGATCGACGTGTATGACTTGAAGTTAATTAAATCTTCCACAAGCCTTCATTTGTGATAATGGAGCCACGAGTGACATGGTGATGGGACACCGCAATATCTTCAAATTATAATGTGTAGTGTAGAACCATGAACATGCAATGCATGAATCATACATGTTTGGATGGAAGTAGTGTATCCTCAATACATTATTAGGTCCTCACCTGACTTCTAATCCTTGAAGAGGTGATGAGATACAAATGGGATTCGATTGACTAAAACCCAGGTTTTACACTTTTAACCAAAACTCAAATTCTTGAAATCAATTCCGAGAAGGGCAACTACATAAGTATACTTTGGTATAACTAGACTGTTCAAAAGAGTACTTTAGTACCATGGGGGATCCATGCAGGATCTGAGTGGTGTTGCCAGTAATTTATCTACATAAAATTATTGCAGCTTGTAGATCATGGATAGTGCCTTGTAATTAGTAAGTTTTGCTAATATTTGTTATGTTAGTTTGTAACATTCCTAAATCATTGAAAAACATATATGGGGTAATTTGGGAAACAATTTTTTCTTTTCTCGTAATTATGATGTTTGCGAAAGTACGTTGTTACATCCATTTTTAGTGGTCAGTCCTTTTCGGGGCATCAACATACTAAATTAGAAGAAGATAATCCCATATAAAGATAAATTTATTATGACCATAATGAGGGACCAAGCACTGTCCTTCAAAGTGTACTATCACAGTCTGTTGTAGGTTGCATCCCAATCAAAGGAACTATAAAGCTTAAGTATTTTCCTCCAATGGCGTGACGCTCTTATCGCATATTATTTACATATAGTTGGTTCATCTACATACACACTTCATACCCTAAGGGGAGTCTATTATTTCCATGCACACATGCTCTTACTATTATACATCTAGTTATTTCTCACTACTTCAACTACAAGTTTTATTGGATCCACAAGAGAAACCTTCCTTACATGATAATATGTGCACACACACCTAGAACTACAAATGGAGTAATAAAGATGTAGTGCTTAACGATCAGGTATATCCTCAACTTCCGACATTGTGGTAGCTGAGGAACATTATGACCCCTTCATATGTTCATATTTTTATTTTAGGGGTTTGATGCTTAGTATTGGGGTTTTGTAGGTCTCTCCTTCATCTTTTATTTATGGATGACAGTCCTAGAAAATGCTTGTACCACGAGGTTAGCGTGACAACACAATAGGCGCATTCTTCAATCCAAAATGCACACCTGTGTAATAAAAAATTCCCCATTTAATGGTGAAATTATTTCTATAGACCAGGTCTTCCCACAGGCACATTCATCCCCTTTTCAATGGTGCCCTAGTCCAGTCAGAGATCTTGCGCTCGATCTATTTCTTCCAAAATTTCTTCAGCTGAAGGATTTTCCAACTAGGGTAAATGACACATTATTGCATTTAAATCCCTCTAATCCACTTAGTTGTTTGAGTCATCCTCTCCTTGATTTATTTAGCTATTATTTATCACTTTGCATAACCCATTATGATTACACTAGAATAGAAGCTTAATAATGCTTGATTTTAGTTAATCATTTTTGTGAACTCCTGACCTTGATCTTCACACTACTTAGGGTCCTCATTATGGATTCTTATCATTCTAAGGTATAGTCATCAAATCGGGTGCACACCTTAATTCAACTTGATCCTCGTTTGTTACACATCCTGATGTAAGGCATGAAGTCTAACATCTTCTGAGCCTACCACTCGTACCTACGTGTGGATGTGCAAATCTTGAAACTCAGTGCTATAGATCAATGATTTTGTAGATTTCTTTCTCTGAACACAATAATCATTCAACTGATAATCTTCCTCACCGATCTAAACACTCTTAACCAATGTTAACCCGCCCTGTTCTCTAGGGTTCATAGTAGGATCACATTTTCTTCAGTGAACACTATCTAAGACTTTGCATGTTACCTTGATAATTATTAACATATAGAATTTCTATCTCTTCATCCTATGTCATTCACTTGAGACCAGTTTTAGGTTTTCCTCTTTCCTTACTCAGCGATGTTCAAGCTCCATCATCCCTGATTACTTCTTGCATTTGATGAGTTCAGTTCGTGCATGAACCAGGTCATCATTGTAACTATCCTATCCTACTGTAATGCCTAAAAAACCCTGACAAGTACCTTTTTATGATTTCATTGATTTTATAAAGATATCATACGTTGACAGGTGATTTTTTCTTGGTAGACGGTGTACTCTTATGACTATGGAAATCATGTTTGCTTCTACTGTACATTATTTATGTAAAGTTCAACACATGAAATTATGTCGAGTATACTATGCTTCTGTGATTAAAAAATGAAGTAATTACAATATCTATGATGTAGGATATCCTCATACCACTCTTCGGGATTCCATGCATTTGAGTTTCAGTTTTCATAATGATCCTCAACCAATGGAATGAAATTCCTCATTTACCATGGACTCGAAGGTTCCATTTGTGTCATTGATGTGGTTTCCTTCTACTCCGCATGCCTCCCCCTACCAATGACATGATTTCCTACTGGTTGTTTATCCAAATGGGCCCCTCTCTAGTTCATATGCCACTCTGGAGCTTTGTCACCCTTCTCCCATGACCATCTTCATAGGTCACTACGACATCCCTTCACATGAAGGACTTTTCAGTGAATGATTCATGGTTGGGGACATATTCTGTTTGATCCTACTTAGGATGATACTATATGTTCACATGGAGGGCTTAGGACATAATTAGAACTCACTTTTGTAACTAATGATTCTATCTTCCAGGGCGTTAAACCTAATCCTCATCTTTTATGAATTATGCTAATTTGGAATCACCAAGGACTACAGCTTATGGACCTACACATATTCCATGGACACAATCTACCTTCCACATATACCTCCATTTACTCCTAAACTCATATGTAACCTAACTTAAGGTAATGGCCTTATTACATTGGGGGGACACTCGTACCCTAATCATTGACTGAATATATCATTCTTCGTACGCTTTGGTCATTTCATACATTTAGGAACAAAAATGGTTAGGTTTAAGTGGCTATACACAAAATCTCAAATCATTGGCATGCACATGGATGTCCATTAGCACCCTTCACTAAAGACTCATCTTATTACAATGGGTATTTAACAACTTGATGCCTTAATGGATCATTACATGATCAACTTTTGCACACTGTTTCTTATCAAGATGGATTATGTACTGCTTTGTCCATGCTGAATGTTGTATCACAGACACTGACCCCATGATACCAGCTTGATGTGAAATTACTTGATCTTATCTACATTCAGATCTACATAGAGGAAATATAAGTAGAGCATTCAAATTAGATTTATCCCCGATGCCATCCTAACTTATTAACACATGCTTTCAAGGTACTCACAATGGTTTGACATAAGCCACATTCAAGCATGGGTCATGAGAAGATCATCTGCACCACATACATTGTTATTACCTGATGACACACTCTTGTGCTTTAGTTCACACTTAATTGTTGAGGGTATTCTATACACATGAACCCCACACACTGAAAAATAGTCATTACACATTAGGAACCATATATCATCACATGATCCTACATCATATACACATTACACACCACATTACAGGCTATAAACATTGCATATTTTCAGAAATTCTACATTTCACATCCTACATCTTTTCCTACATATATCCCCCATAGCTATCACATATTGTGTGTTTTTACACCTCGTACATGTTATCTTACATTGCATCTTACATATAACATACTGTTAGTGCAAAATCACAGCACCCCTGGATATTGATCAGATTTTCTAGGTTGATCATATTTAATATCCAGTGTGATAGCATAACATTGAATCCTTTCTCCAAGTGTGGGACTTGAAGATTGAGAAAGGAATCTCAAGAGAAAGGCTGGTTCCTATTCCTCTGTTCAGGTGCACATGAAATATGTAGAGGGTTTTCTCAGAATTTAATCTAATTTGCGAAGGAGACAAGGTAAGAAGATACATAAAATAAATCTAAGCTAATAGAGGTGATGTACCAAGGAATGAAGAACATATACTTTGCCACATTTAACACAGACCATGTAGATGTAACACAACACCATGCATAGATAGAAAAAATGCAATGAAAGATCAAGAATGACAGTAATAAATATGTAAGAGGGTTTAGAAGCAACCACAGACACACATATATATATATATATATATTGCTCAAGGATTGATTCAATACATTGCAATGGCCAGAAGGAAAAAAACGGTGTTACAGTCTATATGGGAGGTTTGAGAACTCCACAAATCTTCTTATGAATAGGAGAGAAGGGAGGGTGCAAAGCAGAAAATGTTCAACCCACAGAAAGAAACCCCTCCTTACAATTTAAAGGAAGAATGGGAGAGAAAAAAGAGAGGAATTCGAAATCTGCCCCAACCACCTCTAGGTTGCATTTAATTTTTCCATCATGGCAGAAGTGGCGGGTTCTGTCAAAGCGACGGTTTGCCTAACAGAAGTGGCGAACTGTCTGCTGTAATAAAGTGGTTGTTGAAGTATTACCTCTGTCTTGGTTATTCGCATGCCAGAGGCGTTTTCTCAATTTTCTCCCTCCAGACTACATCAAAATGCAAGATTGACCCTGGAAACGTGTAGAGAATTTCAGCAGCTTTCCGTTGATATCAAGAACGTGCGAATCTGAGCTTTGGATCGAAAGATATGTCGATCTAAATATTTAGGACACGGAACAGGCAAAAACGGATTTTAAAATATTTTCCCGTGCACTGCCACTTGGACGCCACGTGGCACGCTCTGATTCGCTAAATAATTCTCTCTTTTCTGCCTTTTGGCGGGCTTCCTTTGAATTTTCCTTGTGGGCCCTTAAATGGGACACGTGGCACGATCCTATTTGTTCGGCTCGGTGCTCAAAAATTCGCCCTTTGACTTTTTGACCTTGACTCCTATGAGGACACGTGGCAGCTTTTGATTGGTCCGCGGGCTGCCAGCTCTTTCGCTCCGCCCGTACTTCGCCTCCATTTGTCCCGGATGTCCCATTTGATTTTGGGCTCTTTGTGCTGATTTCGGCCGGTTCGGGCGGTTCGGGTCCATTTTTGGCCCGATTGTCCCACTTTTGCTTCGGACTGACTTAACTCGTTTTTCGGGGATTCAAGAACCTCCGCCCCGCGAAATGGCTTTTCTCCTTGTCCCTCATTTGGCCGATGACGTGGCGGAAATTCATTGGTTTTCGGCATTTTTCGGCAATCCTCGTCCCGAATGCTACCCTTTCCAGTTGCCTTTTTCTCCTTTGGGCGGCTTTTCGGGCCCGCCGCGGTTCGCTTCATTTTGTCCTGCTTGTCCCATTTATGCTTGTGGGCCTGCCTGGCCTCATTTCGGCCGGTTCGGGCGGTTCGCGTACCTTTGTTCCACTCGTCCCACTACCTCTCCTGGACCAGTTAGGATTTTTTTCCCTTTTCACAATTTTTCGCCCAAACTACTTGCCACTGCAACTTCTCCCACATTTCTCAAAGCTTGGGGCCCCTCCTTCTTCGGCCGATCCGCGCATTTTTGTCCCAAAGATTTCCTGAAGGGACCCTAGAAACAGGATTTTCGAACATGCCGATTTTTGCTCTGAATGATCTATTTTTCTTCTGGAACTTTGGACATCCTGATGCATGTTATCGAAATTTACCCTGGGGGGGGGTGAATTTTGGATAACAGTTTTGACGACTCAGCGGGGATCACCTGCCTGCTAGGTGAAAAGGCCAGTTGCCTGAAGCCATCCATTGGGCATGGAGTCATCAATATTCTACTTGAAACAAGCCTGAAACTGCAACTTCTTCTCCAGCGACACTCCAAACTGTAGAAAACAACCTGAGAGCAGTGAAACCTGTGCCAAAGCACTTAGGGAAAAAGAAACCTAACTACAACAGGACAATGTGCATACGCACTTAGAGGAAATAAGAAAACCTAAACTAATATTTACAAGAAAAACCTTTCCCCTAGTAGCAATGTTTAAGATAGATTCCGTTAACCGGAATCCGAAATTCCTCTCCATCCAATGCAGATAATTGGAAAGCATTATTATTTTTGCACTCCCGTGACCACATATGTGACCACCTCCAGAATGGCATCAAATTTTGAATGCCTTCCCCGGTTTTTTCTCTGATCTGCATCCCATTTCAACACTAGATCTCCAACTTGGAAAGATCTATCCTTGGCCTTCCTATCAAAGGTCTTCTTTATCAAAGCCTGATCCTTCTCCATTGCTTGGGATGCCTGATTCTGATTTCTTGTAGCTCCATCAATTCTGCATATCTGACCTCCATGGGTTCAAACTCCAACAACTCCAACTGTTTCATGAGTTCCAATGTTGGCAACTCAAGTGACATGGGCAATATTGCCTCTCTTCCCATAGACAAACTTGAATGGAGAATTACCTGTAGATCTCTTTGGGAGTTATCCTATCAGCCCATAAGGCTGATTTCAGCTTTGGTATGCCAAGACCTCTGATTCTCATCAAGAGTCCTCCTAATGATCTTAACAAGTTCTTGTTTGTAGACTCAGCCTGGCCATTACCTTGAGGGTAATAGTTTGATGAAGTACTTAGGTAGATACACATTTCTTGACAGCCCATTCAGTCACCTTGGATGCCCGATGAATGCCAATGCATTATCTGATATTATTGTAGCAGGTATACCAAACCTGGTTACTATGCCCTCATAGAAGTCTAAGATACTAGATTCATTTGCTTCGTTGAGTGCTTACTGCTTCAGTCCACTTTGGTGAAGTAGTCTGTGGCTGTTAAAATCCACTTGTGCCCTTGACTTGAATTGGGATTAATGACTCCAATGAAGTTCAAACCCCATTGCATGAATGGCTGGTCAACTGAAATTGGATGCAATGGAAGGGCAGCTAAGTCTTTCTTTTCCTGTGAAGAATGCAGCAATTCTTGCACCCTCTTGATCCATGCGTAGCAATCATTGAAAATATTGGGCCAATAATAACCAGCGTTCATGATTTTTAGAGCTGTCACTCTTGGTGCAAAATGACCACCAGCTGGTCCACCATGGAACTCTTCCAACACCCTATGAATCTGATTTGTGCCGAATGCATCTCAAGCAGAACTCCATTCACATCTCTTTTGAACAAAACACCATCAACAAGGGCATATGGGACAGCCTGGAATCTGAAGTGTCTTCTTTGGGTCTTGTTCATCTCTGGAGGGCACAGGCCTATGCTTAGGAAATGTATCATATTCTGAGTCCAGCAAGGAGTGGGGACAGCATTATTTTCTTCTTGAGTGCTTTCTTGGCTCATGGCTGTCTTGCAACTGTCAAAACAGTCCTCTTCTTCATTGCATACTTCTTTTTTTTCCCCCAAAATCAGCTGCTCACACAATCCTTTTCCTCTTACCAGCTTGGTGACCTTAATCTCAATGTCATACTCCATGACACGAGTGATCCAACCTGCCCTTTTTCTCATTCAAATCCTTGTTGAGGAGGAAGTCTTTAACCCCAGCATGAGAGACTAGCAACTGGACTTTGTTGTTTGAGACTAAATGCTTGAATTTCTTCAAGCTTCTGACTACTTCAAGTACATGCTTCTCAATAAAAGAATACCTCACCTCATAGTCATCTAGGCTTTGGCTGAAGAAAGCAATTGGCTGCTCATCATTGTCTTTGTTCTGCTGTACCAAAATGGCAGAAATAGTATCATCACCCCCAAATGCATAGAGGATGAAATCCTTGGATAAAGTCCGGGTTGATGAGAGTTGGTGCTTGAGAGATGGCTTCTTTGATTGCTTCAAAACTCTCCTTGCCTTCTGTTGTCCATTTGAAAGCCATGATTTTCTCTTAACATTTTGGTGATGGGTTTGACAAGGGCTGCAAAATCTGGGACAAACCTCCGAACAAATTTTATCCTCCCCAAGAAACTCGGAAGGGCCTTTCTTGTGGCTTGGCAATGGTAGTGCTCTTATGGCTTCAACCCTTTCTGGATCAATTGCTAATCCTTCTTTGGAGACAATATGGCCAAGGAATCTTTCCTTCATGTGCAAGAAAGATACACTTCTTAGGATTCAAGGACACTCCAAATCTTCTGCACCTTTGAAATACTTGTCTCAAATGAGAGAGGTGGTCTGCTAGCATTTTTTGAAAAATTAGTGATATCATCAAGGTATATCAGCACTATGTTGTTAATCAAACCTTTGAAAGCCATGTCCATTGCTCTTTGGAAGGTAGCTCCGGCGTTTGGATAAACCCAAATGGAATTTTCCTGTATGCATAAGTCCCCCCATTTGGTTGTGAAGGCTGTCTTGAACTGGTCTTCCTCCTTCACCATAATCTGATTGATAGCCTGAGTAGCCATCAAGTAGTGAAAACCTCTCGGAGCCAGCTCACAACTTGCAAGATTTGCTCCATGGAAGGGAGTGGGTAATGATCCTTGAGAGATGCTCTATTCAAATCTCTGAAGTCAACACACAATCTGATCTCTCCACTCATTCTTTTTGACTGGAACCCAAGTTGGCAACCCAACTAGAATGCTTGATCGGGAATATGATTGCTTGACTCAATCAGCTTGTTCAATTCTTTCCTCATGAGAGGCTCCATGTGTGGATTGACTGGTCTTTGTTTCTACCTGACAGGCTTAGTATTTGGATCCAATTCAATGGTATGCTGAGCTAAGTTGGGGATTGAAGCCTTTCAAGTCTTCATAGCTCCAAGCAAACACATTAGGGAATTCTTGACACAGCTGTATGAACTCATACCTTTCTTGCTCAGTTGTCATCTTTCCAATTTGCAGTGGTTTGTTCTCTTCTTACCAAGATGGATACTGAATCCTCTCTCTTAACCTGAATGTTTGCTTTCTCCTTCCTAAACTGATCATTGGGATTAAAAATGGATTCCAAAGTGATAAGTCCCTTGGGCAGCTTGTTAGTTCTCAGCTGTACCACTTGGTCACCATATTGTTGTTCCAACTTTTCTTGATTCTTAGCTGAGAACTCAGCTTCTTCTTGCAAGAAATGGATGATTTGCTGGTCATTCTCAAACACTTGCCAACTCACATTGTTATCTGGCACTGAAGGCCTCACAATCACGTGGATGTTTGGCTATACCTTTTCTTCTTGAATGCTTTCCACAATGTCAAAGGCTGCCCCTACTACTGCAAGCCTATCAGCAGCTTGGTTCTCTTTCCTAGGAATGGATTTGATGCCAAAACCCTCAAAATATTCCATGAGGTCCCACACCCTATTCTTGTAGCACTTAAGTAGATCATTCTTGGCAGCATGCTGTCCCTTGACTTGATTTACAATCAACTCACTGTCACCAAAGACTTGCAAGTTCTTTATTTTTCTCTTTTGATTGCCCAATGCATCCCTTGTACCAAGGCTTCATATTCAGCAGTGTTATTAGAGCATGCAAACTGAAATCTAAAAGCTGAATAGTACTTACTCCTTGAGGTGAAACCAGCATGGCTCCCCCTCCTGCACCTTGTCTACTCCTTGATCCATCAAAAAACAGCTGCCATACCTCATTGTCATCCTTGTGGTCTGGCTTGGTGATGCTAGGAATAGGCTGATTTTCTTCATGTATGCAATAGACTCCTAGCTCAGATTCTTCTACTTCTTGATAAGGATCAAAAGCATGCACCTTGTTTGCCCATTCATCAAGAGTTAGATCTGGGATGCTTCCAACCTTGGTGTCAGCTTCATCAGTGCTTGGGTGATCTTCTTGATCAAATGATGAACAGTTGGCATTGATCTGACTTGGAGTGTAGGCTCAATGTGAAAAGTTTGCAATAGGTTCAGACCTGATTGTGGCTTTGGTTCCATACCTTGTTCTGAACAACATGTGTGACCAATCAGCAGAAAAATAGCCTCCAATCTTGGCTGTGAAATCCTTGACAAGCATAGGGAAAAGAGTGGTGGAAGGTCTATGACTGATACATCTTGTAAAACAACAACATTTGGACATGCATGCAAGGTAAGACTCAAGTTTTAATCACTCCAACTATTGTTATTGCTGTCCCATCCAATTGCACTACCCCTTTGGATATGGTTTCATATTGGAGAGTCCCAGCTGATCAGCTATTTGCTTGGGCATCACTGAACTACTTGCCCCAGAATCAATCATGCAATTGTGTACTAATTGGTTTCCAATGATCAATGAAACATATAATGGAGGGGGCTTCAACATTTTACCTTGCTGTCCTCCATGATTCCCTTCAGGCTGGGAAACATTTGTGAGCACCTTCTCTTGCATTTGGACTTGCTGATTCGAAGTTGACCAATCCTTCATGGCAGCTTGTAGAAAATCTCTTTGGCCTGGGATAGATAGTGATTCCCACATTGATATATTTACATTTGTCTTCTTCATCTGATCAATGATACTGAATGGGGATGAAGGATCTCTTTGTTTTCCCTTGGCCTGCACATTCATCCCTTGTACATGGGCAACAACAGCTGGCATTTGAGTTGGTTTAGGAGCTGGTTTGGGCTGCTCCTTGCATGTTTGGAACTGCATTTTGTTTGCCAACCAGCTTGTGGAGTGGTAGAAGGTTGTGGATTACTTGGAGCCAATGGCTGCCCTTCACCCAAATTTCTCCTTTTTGACCTTGTGTTGGCTGCAACACTTTGAGAAACTATTTGATTCATGCCACAAAAATCTTCAGCCTGCCAATTGACAAGAGTGGTTTCATTTGGAGCTGTCCCTTTGCTGAGATGTTTCTTGTTGCTGGTCATCCTCTTGGCTTGACTCTTCACCCTCCACACCAGTGGTTTCACCATCAATGCTTGGTTCAATGCACCGTTGAAAGCACATTGATTGGTTATGAGGTTCATTGCATGGGAAACACCAATCATACTCTTGAGCCCATATTATTTTGTACTGGCACTAATGCTTTAGATGCAGATGCAACATTGGGGTTATAGGGCTGAAATGGTCTGTTGGTAGGAGGCCTTACTTGATTCTGATTTGCAGCTGGATTGGGTGGTCTTTGAGGTTGATATGGCTGCCTATTAGGCTGAGCTTGAGGCTGATAAGAAGGTCTAAAACCTTGGGCTTGCTACCTCTTGAGTGTAACCAGCTCATTGCCTAGATTTTGTAATTGCTTCATGACTTCTTGAAGTTCATTTGAGGCACTAGAGATGAAGTAGAAGCTTCATTTGAACTCTGATTTCTAGGAGTGGGAATAGGAGCTAAATTAGGTGCTTGACTAGTACTTGGGCTCTCTAAACTTGGAAACAATGGCATGGGAGGCCTAGGAGCTAGTTTTCCAGCTTGAATCAAACAATTTTCAGCCCTAATGGCAATGCTATAAGCAGCAGGGATAGTTGTGCCTCCCATGGACTGAATCAACATAGAAATATCAGAATTTAAAGCTTTAGATAGTATAGAAAAGCACCTTCTGCTGTTGGCCTGACTGCCACTGGAATTCTTTCCCAAGTCTTTTGAAATCTGAAGTTGAAATCAGTCAGCTGCTCATTGGGAGCTCTCTTGATAGTTGTCAGCTGCTCCAAAAGGGACAAGTTGTCTCCCTTCTCTCCAAACTGCTCATGGAAGTGCTATACATAGCTGATTCCAATTTTGATAGAACCAGCTCCAAGGCTCCTAAACCATTGCAATGCTTTCCCTTTGAATGAAGATGCCAACAATTTGACAGCAACTTGCATCTCATTGATCTCATGGATTGCACAAAGGTTAGCAATGTCTTTAACATGATCACCAGGAGTGGTCTGATTTTCTCCAGTGAAGTATGGAATGTTCTTCAATGCTGCAACTGGAATTGGATTTTGTGCATTGAGAGCAAGTGGGCTGCTGCCAGTGAAATTGACATAGGGGTTGGTGGTTTGCACCATTCTGATTGGCCTTAGAACCCTTGTTGATGCGAATGAAAGGCCTACCAGGTGGAGGTGTTGACAAAGTTCTATTTGGTGGAGATGGAGATCTTTGAGCTCTTCTTCCTCTTCTTTCTCTTCCTTGGAGATAGGTGTAGATGAACAAACAATCCTTCCTCTTCTCCAGTCTCTTGACCTGGTTGATTCTTCTCATAAATTTTCCAAGCTTGGCACTGCTGAAACCAACGGATTCTTACCCCTTGGAGTCGCCAGATGTGTAATTTTAAAGCTCTTTTAAAGCAAGAAACTTACAACAAGTGCACATCAATTTGTTTTACAATGAAAGTGAAGACATCTAACGGTCCCACCGGGCGTGCCAAAACTGTTATTAAAATCAAAATCAGCAGCACCCCTGGATGTTGATCAGATTTCTAGGTTGATCACTTTAAGGCATCCAGTGTGATTGCACAACATTGAATCCTCTTCTCCAAGTGTGGGACTTGTGAAATTGAGAAAGGAATCTCCAGATTGAAGGCTGGTTCCTATTCCTCTGTTCAGATGCACACTTGCAAAAATGTAGAGGGTTTACCTCAAAATCTACTCTAACTTTCCAAGGAGACAGGGTAAGAAGATGCAGAAAAATAAAACCTAATGCTAATAAGGTGATGCACCAAAGGAGTGGTGAACATTTCTCACTTGCTCATAATAAACACAAAACCATAAAATGCAATGTGATGCAAGAACATGCACAGATAACTGATAAGATGTAGTGAAAGATCAGGAGGAATGCAGTTAAAAACAACACAGCAACAGAGGACTTGAGAAGATCATCCACAGACATGTATTGTTTTCTCTGAAAGATTGATACAATTACATTACAAAATTCCAAGAGGCAAAGTTACATTACAGTTTTAAATGGGAGGTTTGAACTCCACAAAAATCACCTGCCAAAGAGAAGAAGGTCTAGGGGCAAAACACAAAATTGTTCAACCTTTAGAAAAAGCCAAATCCTTACAATTTATAGGAAGAATGAGAGAGGGAAGAGAGAGGAAATCCAAATCTGGGAACCACCTCTAGGTTGCATTTAATGCATCTCATTATGGCGGGTAGGTCCTTACAGAACCCATAGCTGACATTTTTAAATGTTGAAGAGAAGAGGCGAACTGTTTTTCATTAAAGAACTTGTTGAAACGTCAATTTCTGGCAGTCATACCATGGGCCAGAGGACCTTTTTAAGATTTTCAAAAAGTCCAAACTTGCCAAAATGAAAATTGACCTCCCTGTGAAATCTTGTAGAGAATTTCATGAATATTTCCATTGATATAAAGAACTGGAAATATGAGCTCTGGATCGAAAGTTATGGCGGGTATGAAGATTTTAGGGTAAAAACGGCCAAAATGGCATGGGCAAAAAAATTAAAATTTTACCTCTTTTTTGGTCATTTTGGAATTTTTTCCAAAAACCCCCAACATGCACACTTCCAGGATGCCATGTGGCACGTCTCTGATTCATCCGTGACGGGCCTCTATCCTGTTCCACGGGCTCCTTCTACTTTTGCACTTTGGGCACCATTTTTCGTGTCAAAATCGGACCTCGCGGGGTGCATTTTTACTTGGCCACTAAGTGGCAAGCAACCTTTGACACGTGTATCGCACGTGTTCTATCCGTGGGCCTCCTTGGCTCTGCTTTTCTCCATTTTTTCCTTGTTGGACATCCAAGACCCCTGATCCGGATGCTCCTAGAAAAAATCTCCTACGCGGCGGATTCGGGCTTTGTCGGTTTGACACCTAAGACACGTGGCGAGATTCCTTCGTTGGCATGCTTCGGACTATGGGGTTTCACGCATACCCAAAATTGGCTTCTGAATTTCATTTGATTTCCAAAACTATTCTTGGGAAAAGTTTCCATATTCTCCCCTTTAGGTCGGAACGTCCCCCGTTACTCCAGGCCCGGTGACATATAATTGGTCTTGGGTTCAAATCCTCCACAAGCCCGAAATGCCTTTTGAAACGCCAAAAGATCCGAAAAAATTCACCAATTTGATCCAGGCTTCCCAAAAAATACGTGAAACTTCTAACACTGATGGCCCTGATTTTTCATCGGGCAAACGTTTCTCAATGATCCTTCCATTCAAATCGCCTGGGCTAATACTGTCCAAAAATCTACTTTCCTCTGACAGTTCACCTTTTTTCACTCCTTAGGGTCACGAAATGGCACTAGGTATTTAGCCGATTTTCTTCATCTTTCGGTCCCACTTCAGTACAAATGTTCCTTAGTACACCCCTTTGACTTATTTCAAGGCCACAAATTCTGATTCTCGGCAATCCTTCCTGTGCAACCTTTATAATTTTGTATTTTTTCCAAAACATTTTCCATTGAAAAAACCAAGTTCTCCTTTGCTTAGCCTGGACATGGGCATCTCGGGAAGCATAGGGCCTTTTTATGGTGGAAAATTTCCACTCATAAAAACTACGCCAAAATTAACATTCTAATGGGGAACATCATTTACAAGGAATTAGCCCACCTCTGGATGCACGTGGCAGATCAAGATTTATGGGCTTCCATTTCTAATAACACCTTTTCCTGTAGGAACCTTTAAATTAAGTACCTCACCCTTTGATTGCAAAAACACTTAGATCGATAATTCCTTTATTGCCAATATCAATAATTTGAGCAAGCTTCACATTTTGATTCATGAAGATTTTTCGGGTCTATCCAATAGTGTCCCTCCATATTTTTTTCCCCATTATCAAAACCTGATTCTAAACAATAGGGTTTGAGTGATCACATCTGAGGATGTCCACAGTTTAGACCAAGTAGTGCTGACCCTAAAGATCACGTGTTTATCACATTTCCATTTGCTCTCTAGGTTTTCATTACATGTATCTCCACATCCTCTGCATCATAAGGATTTTAACCAGATTAGTATACCTAACATGATATTTCTCTGTAGCATTTACTCTGAACCGGCTGATTCACGATCCTCATTAGTACTCTGATGATGTCATCTATCCCGATATTAATGCACCACAGCACATGTCTCTTAGATGTAAATAAATGAAGTTTTTTCTAAGTGAGACTAATTGACATGTGCATGATCTTCTTTCAGCCGATTCACAACTTGTGTCACAACATTTTAGGTCTTTCTAACATATGGAAACAATCCCTTCTCGTACCCATGAATTTGTTACTTAAAGGATCTAATTGTCATGTGACAACTGCAAAAGGGATTTAGTGATTAAATTCCTTATTCTTTTCGGTGTCACAATTAAATCATTTGACGCATCCTCATCTTGTCATCCCCAGGAATGGGTACTAACCCAGTCATTAATGATTCGTACAAATTATTAGCAACCATTTTAGTTATTCAGAACCTACCATTCCACATTTTCCCAAGGTACCACCTTTATGCACTAGTTAACTGATCCATGGTGCATGATACATCATAACTGCACCCAAGAATCATTGATGTAAGTAATGTCAAATTTATCTTCCATACATAAGATCATCTAATACCCTACTGTATTTAGTAACCTTGAATTAATGGGAAGTTATTAAATGTAGGGCCTGAAGATACAAGAAAAGTAGACCATGATCTTGGTGTCCTTCCTTCATTCTAATCCACATATTTGCCAAGATGATTGCATTCTTTCAACATATTCTTCTTCTTCATGCATGTTTGACCTCTTAATTCCTTCAACCACAAGGGCATGGTAATTGGATAACATTCTCATTTGTACAATCTTAATGATGTTAGTGAGCAATGCCTTCAATTGTGCATGTAATCCAAGAAAAAAAGAGTTAATATTCCCCATGATCAAAAATGTCACATATAACTTTGCTAAAAAATTTTCTAAATAAGGTGACCCCTATGTTCTCATTGCTTTTCAAGGGGATTTAAATTGTGTTAGAGAAAAAAGTGGAAATCACTTTGGGGATAACTCTAGGAACTGTATTTCTGACCACATCATTAAGATTATCCCTTCCAATTCATAATAACACTAATGATTTCTAATACCCTTGGAAGGCTTAAGGTAGTATCAACTCAATTAGTTGACATGAATCATTTTGTACATCATTTCAAAGCCTAGTTTATAGTCTTAGAACATATTAGTGTCAAAGTAACTGAGACATTTGGAGTAATGCAAGTCTTGTTTGATCATTAGAGATATCATGGAGGACAAAATTAACTTTAGGTTTATCAGGTCAGTTTTACGAGCCTCCTAGTTTAATTTATTCTCCCATGTTTCTCACAAGTACCCTTTTCTAAACATCTTTGATAAAAAATTTTTAAGTGCTATCTCACTCATGAAAATTCTTACACTGTTTTAGGAATAACTTATTATTTTCTGAGTTGAACTATTTTAAATGATGATTTCATTCATTAAATGAATGATATTTAATTTTACATAATATCTTGATAATCTCTGTAAAAGATATGTATACCTTTGCTCCACTAAATGCCTTAAGATCCAACTCATGTTTGGAATACCTTCCAAAAATTGAAATCTCCATTTCAATGTGAGCTAGTGAGATGTATAAGATAAGTTTGTACCAATATATAATTGAGTGATATAATGTTAAAGCCTAATCTATGCACAAATTTTATCATAGTTGTTTCTTTTAACTTCATATCTATTCAAATTAGCACAAGAAATTTATGTGATCCTGGTTATGTTAATCCCTTCAATAAAAAGTGTAAAACTAGCAATCACCATAAATACTAAATGTTATATACAATACATATTCTAAGTGAATCATATGCCTTGTTTTTTGTCCTTAAATAAGTATTCTGTATGCAAAATGTATGAATAAAATGGATTCGAATAATGCATCTCATATTTGGTGACAAGGATAAATCATGGCCTTGTAAGCATTCCATATATGTTTCATAAGAGGATAATGCACACACTCATTTTGTTCACATGAGATAGTATTGCAATGTTCAACCATTCAACTATTGATTCCATAAGATTCTTCATATCATTGTTAATAAGTCTAGGATTAGACTAAAATCCTTGATAAACCCTTGACACCTAAACATAAACTAAGGGCATGCATGGATAAAATAGACTAATCCCTTTGGAATAGGGATTATTTTAAGTGATTTTCAAATTAACCTATGACATATTGATGGCTGCCATGTCAACAATGTTATTTCAAATCTCTTCTATTTAGATTTTCATGCTTTAGCAGTTGAAAATCATGCATTAATGGATCTTGATACCTATTTATCATGATCACCTAAGGTGTTATAAACATGATAATGATGTTCATTGACATCACATAAGTAATCACTGGATAACATTTTGATGCTTCCCAATGGTCAAATTTAAGCATATCCTATTGTAGTCATTATTTTACCCTCAACACCTCTTTCTAACCCCAAGTGTGCAGACCTATCACCCAACATATGTTTGGTGCTCACCCGAAGGTGCACGCAGGTGTAAACCCCTCATTTATGTGAGATTTGCAAGAGAGTTCCGCCATTAATGGAGGATTATTTGTAGAAACAGAAGTACATGCATCTACTTAAAAGGAAGAAGATATAACTAACAAATATACACATCAATGCATCACAAAAGGTAAATAAACATTGTATGAAGCACAAGGAACCAGATCTGAGTCATGACAAGCCAAATAACATGAGGGTTTACACCCATAAACAAGATGTACAAAATAGATCCATGTATATTGATTTAAAAGAGTTTCTGGTAGCCATACTACATTCAAAAGGGTCATCTCAGACCATATACATCAAGTGACAGAGACCTCCAACCCCTCCAAACTAATCTGATCAGAGATCCTAACTATGATTTCCCCATTATAACCCTTGTTACAGACCCCAGTACCCATACATATGCTTAATGATATCCCTTACAACCCTCTAGTACCAAGAACTCTAAACCCTAGTATCATGAGTTCCAAACCCTTAGCATTTCCAAAAATTTATATAGCACCTTGTTACCCTCCTTCTCTTAGCACTCATGTACCTTCTAGCGCCTTCACACTACTCTTCTCCCTCTCTCTATCTTTGTTTCTATCCCAAGCACTTATTTAAATAGGATCAACATCCACTACCATGACTTATCTCATGAGTATATCATGTGCCAAGTGTCAATGTGGTCATCCATTGGCGAATGCTTATCCTCTTTGTAAAACCTTCCACTAACTGTAATGATGCCTCTAGGAATATTCCCTACATGGAATATCCTTTTCTTGGCCTCCAAGGTTCTAGGATGGCACCTTATCCACTTATCATGCCTAGTCGGGTCCTCACATTTTTCCTCAAGTGACTCCATGATGCCAAATATGGCTAAGTCCTTTAAACCCTTGTTCTGCCTCCCGTGCGTGCCCTGGTTTCACTTAAACCCTTCTTAAACCCTCTTCCTGCACATTTTTCCCTGAGCCCACTTCTATTTACTAATCTTGTGTGTGCACCTCTTGGTACTTAGCCAATATTTAGGGTCCAACATCACCCCACACTATGTGTTCTCCATCCTTGGAAACATTCTGCTCCTTCAAAGAATAAAGAATAGTGGAATTGAAATAATCTAAATAAAGAATGGAAGAATGGAAGAATATGCTACTACTTGCATGAGTAGTGGGAACTCCTTCATGGATGCCTCAATTTTCTCCCAAGCATCTACTTCTCCCTGTGCCTTCTGAAGTAGGTCACCCACTAATGTGCTTACTTAATCAAAACTTAGTTCATCACTCTTAGCTTTTAGCGTATCTACAATGCTTCCCACCTACTTGTTAAGATCACCTAGTGCATCCACCATGTGAGTGACTTGGGGGTATAGTTCCTTTATCCTATTCTTAATCAAACCATGCAAGGTTTTGATTGCTTCCAACTTCTTCTCAACCTCAGCCAGGATCTTATCGTGCTCCACCCTATTGCCTTTGTTATTTTCCTGAAATTCTTTCAGATCCACCTCATGTGTAGCAACCAATATGCTTTCTAACCTACCTCTCTATGGCACAGTTGTCATACAATGACTTCGGCCATCTGCATGTGATGGTCTTTACTATGGTAAGGAGCTCGAGAGTACCGAGTCACTATCTCCCCAATATTTAGCTTTTCCTCCTCCTTCTAGCATGACATCACCTCTTCTGTCAACTCTAATACAAGTGGTTACCTTTCCATGGTGAGGATGTGGGTCAAGTCTTCTAAGAATTGCATGGTGGACTCATATTTCTACTCAGGCGAGGCAAGGTCTGGGTGTTTCAAGATAATGACATTTGAAATGGCCTTCTATCTTCTTGTGGACTTCGTGTACAATTTCACCTTTTCATCCCTTAGTTCATGCCTTAACTGTGATACTAGATCAATTCCTTCTATTTTATCTCCTTGTCCCTCTCAATGATCTCCTCATTCTTTTTCTCAAGCTCTTCCTCCAAGACCCTTATTCTATCATTTCTACCAAAGATTCTTGCTTCCACCTCCACCGATACTTTGTTGAGCACATTACAAACTTTCTCATCTGACAATTGTTGGGCATTTAAGAGATGGTTTACTCCCTTGGCATATGGTATCTTCATCAATGCATCACAATTTACCTCAAACTTGGGTTCATCAATGTGGGACTCAAAATCCCAGGATAATATTTTCCTCATGCGTGGGTATGCACCCTCTTCATCAAAATAATACCAAGCAAGGATTTGGTTGGTGGGAATGTAAACTTTGGAAGCATGCATATAGTACCTTTCTTGGATCATTAATATAAGTCATATCATGTTCATGTGCCACTATTATGCCCTTTCCACCTGTGTGCACTTCCATTGGGAAGCTTACTGCTAAGCTAGGGTCTCCGCCCATGCTACCATAACTCCTTTCCTACACTTGCTCTCTCCTCAGTTTCCTTCAGCACTTCTTTGGCACTTCACTCTACTTCATGCTCCACCAACTATTGGATAATACCTACCACCTCCCTCTCTATAGTGTTATCCATCTTTCTCCTTGGTCAGGGTCGGGGTCTTCTGATCTTTCATGTTTACTTCCTCACTCCCCCTTGTTATGAACACCTTCCTCATTCTAATCCCTCTATTCATTTCCTTCTTCATCTAACTCATGTACATCATACACATAGATGATTCTAAGCCTCACCATGCTCTTCATCATCTTCATCACCCTTGTCAGCCTCCATGTTGCTTTCTGTTTCTCCTGAGACCAACCCTTTTTTCACCCTTTTCTTCTTCCTTACTGGTGACTCTAATTCATGGGACTTCTCTTTTTCTTCTCTCTCAAGAGAACTCTTCCCTTACTATGGTGACTCTTCCTTCTGTGGTGAATCTTTTCTAATGGGAGACCTCTTCTGGCAGAATGTAAGTACTTGTGTCCCACCCTGACTCCTGTGCCCCTACTGTCTGTATTATGTTGTGTGCTCGACACCTTTTTCTCAGGAGCCTCCCCTCTTTCTCTTTTCCTTGGCACAACCTTTTTCCTTATAGTGGGGTCCTTAGGAATGGAGACATCATCTTCAACATAAGAACCTTTTTCATACTTAGGCCTTAAGCATAAATACACCCTCACTACTGTCCTCCTTGCAATAGGCAATGTTACTTGTTTTAAATGTGCATGTTATGGGAGACATACTTCTCCATATAGGTGTGCTTATTGGGGTATATTAACTTCTTGTGCAGCTTGTGGTAATCTTGATATACTATAATTAGATCAAACCTGAGTTTCTTCACCTCTTTGAATCGATTGACCCTAGCCTGGAAGTACTGTGCCATGAAGGAGAAAGGCAAACTTACACTAAGGACTCTTAGTGCCATCTATCAAAGTAAATTTGTCGATACAAAAATGCTGGTATACGGAGAACTCAACCTCTCCTTATACTAATGAAGGAAACTTGCTTCAAGTATTCTCCATTCAGCCCCAAATGCATCGTCACATCCGTTATACCACTTTTCTAGGCATGCCTTATGAGCAGGCCATCATGGTGTCACAAGTATATTATTCAAACCTCTTGGTGGGGGAGGGGTTCTCGTATCTAGGTATTCCCAAAAAAACTTATCTGGACCATTGGGCACTCCAATCTCTGAAAATATAATGGTGAGGAGGACATTACCAAACATGATCTTCTCGCCATCGCATGTTTATAATATCCTCTGCAATAAAAGTTGAGAGGTTATAGATGGTCCCCTCAAGATCTTGTGGCATACATTCAACCAGGCCTTGTTGATATGTGTCCATATCTCTTTCCCATTCAACTTTGTGACCAAGCACGTGGCCATCCTCATCATAGGGTCAGTGATTACAGAAATGTCGAAGTAGCATGAACCCTTCTTATAGTCATAAGCTTCAACACTCTTCTTAATGGATTTTTTTTCTCCCAAATCATCTTCCAATGATTCTCCTTTGTAGATAAGGCTGGTGAACTTAGAAATCAGTTCAGGGTTATGCGCATCCTCCGACCTATAAAATATAAGTGGTCTTCATGCACGCGTGACATCAACCATTGGTATAGTCACTCAGGATTTACCAAAAAAGGGAAACTCATAGAGTTGCAACAAACCAACCTTCTCCATTTTCACCTTCACTTCCTCATCATAGATATGCATTCCATCTGGTGTCCTCTTCTCTGTAGGGAGAACCATTTCTAGTGTCATCTCATTTTCTGTGGTTCTCGTTTTATGGTTGTAATCACTTACGGCCATATTTCTGACATGAGACACCCATTCCTTACCAAGTAATACATCTATCTAGGTACTACATTTCTACATGTACCATTCTTCATTGAAACTGGTAGAAATGGATTATTTTCCTTTGCACTTGACCTTCTTTGGTGAAACATTTTCTCCTTTCCTTGGTGTCATTCCTTCGTTAGGTCCTTAAAAATTCTTCCTCTCTCCTAGTCCTGGCTCTTCTCAACTTCACAATTCCACTCCTTTGCGAAAGTTCCTCTAAATCTCATGCCTTAGCTATGCAACCCTAACCTGGAAAACCATTTTTCCACAAGATGACATAACACCCACAAGATCCTTCCACACAACCTTCTCCGCTTACGCCCATTGTACTCCTTTCCACTATGGCTCACTGATCAAACTATCTACACAAGTAAATCTTAACAAATTTTCTCAGACCTTCTTCACAAGTATGCCCTTGTTCATGAGAGCTTCTTTGATAACTTAAAACACAAGGTAAAAAATAATGCACCCCAATCTTCTATTTATAATTTTTTCTTTTCTCCGCAATAAATGTCATGCCACCTACCAATGTACTTTCACAATAAAGGTGGATTTTTCCAATGCCAACCTTCAGCACTTTTCCTCCACACTCAATCCTACACGAAAAACTTTGGCAACCTTCAGGTGCGAAAAACCCCTTACTGACCACAGATCCTTATGCACGCATGCTTACAACACCAAAGGCATTCTTCCTTTGTGTCCTAATCCTGGTTCTTGACATCACCTACCTCATGTTGTTCCTATGCTTTTCATTCTTGTACATGGTTTCTATAAATCCTTTTGACACCATCCTTCCCTCATGTTCACCTCTTCTACGTGTGATCTTCCAATCCACGTGTTTTTTATTTTTTAACCTGGGCCATCAACAACCATAGCTTCCAGCACTTGTCACATCACTCCACCCCACAAAAAAATGGATGTGTGGTCCTCTGCATATAGAAATTTTTTGAAATAAATAAGTGGCTACCAGCGCACAAATGCACAAAACAAAACAACAAGAAAGGGAAACACAAAGAAAGGAAACTGCATTAAAGCAAATCCTAGGCTAACTGGAAATACTACCTTATTTACAAACACAAAGAAGACTTATTTATAGTAGGGCTTTAGCCTACTCCCATTGAAATGGCTTAACAACCGTGTTCCATCCAGTGCTTGTAACTGGCAAGTGCATGAATCAAGTATATAGGATACAATGTACGGGCCCAACCAATGGAATTTGAATTTCCCAGGATGGCACAAAAACTTGGAATCATACAAGAGAACCATCTTCCCAACCTCAAACTATTTGTTCTTGATGTGTCTATCATGTCATGCCTTCTACCTGGATTTTTCTATTTTCTGACTCTAGCGAGTAATAGCCCACCTCTCATCCAACTACATCAACTTGTCAATCCTCTCCTCAAGTGCTTGTTCATCATCTAACCCTCTTGCATGTGCTATACGCAGTGATGGTAACATGAATTCAAAAGGTAACACAACTTCCATGCCAAACACCAATTGAAAAGGTGTGGCCTTGTTCAGTCTCTTATAAGTAGTTCAATATGACCATAACACAACAGAAAATTTATCATCCCAATCCTTTCTTCCCACATCACAAATCTTGGTTAACGTGTGATTCAAAATTTTGTTAAACACCTCAGCAGTCCCATTAGCTTGTGGGTGATAAGGGGTAGTCTTGTGATGGGCCACCATGAATTCTACCAATAAGAATTCTAACTGTCTCATTTAAGAAATGAGTACCCCTATCACTTGTTAAGCTCAGCGGGCACCCATACCTGCTGATTATATTTTCCCACAAGAACCTCGTCATTGTTGTCATTGTGTAATCCCTTGTAGGCATCACTTCTTCCCACCTTATAAGGTAATATGTGCATGTAATGATATAGCATGAACTTTCCTTCATGCAGGATGGAGAAATAGGGCCTACGAATTCAATTGCTCATTTCTCGAATGGCTCTACACTGGCAATCGGTCTTAATGGAATTTCATCTCTTTTCCCTAGTTTACCAAGGCACTGGAAGTGGTCACAAGCCTTGCAATACTCAATACAATATTTGTAAACCATTTCCCACCAAAATCCTACTAGAAGGATCTTGCACATGGTTTACATTCCCTGCATAGTGTCCCCCTACAATTCCACCATGAGCCTCTTCCATGATTGTAGTGCACTCATGCTCAAGTGCACCAATGCAAAAAACCTCATCGCGGCCTAGCTTGTATAAGTCTCCACTAATTAACATGTAGGGTGTGACACATATGGCTAACTGCTTCCTTTCCAAAGTCTTCATTCCCTCTGGTGCCACACCCATTTTGAGAAACACAACAATATCTTCCAAGTCAGAGGGTGCATGTTGCAATCTAAACAATTGTGCATCTAACATTGTATCCTCAATGCTCTATGCATCCTCTCCTGAGTCAATCCTTGATAAATGGTCAGGACCCAAATTACTCTTACCTAGTTTTACAACAACCATAAACTCAAACTCCTGGAACAATAGGACCCACCTACATATGTGCCCTTGCAAGATGGGCTTGTTCACCAAGTAATTTAATGCCATGTGGTCCATGTAAAAGATAAAAGGAGTCACTAGAAAATACTACCTAAATTTGTGTAGTGCATAGATCATCGATAATGCCTCACGCTCCGTGGTAGTATAATTTTGTTCTGTTGGGGTTAGCTTCTTACTAGAAAAACACAAGGGATGGTCAACAATTCCCTCTCTAGGTTGTGCTAAGATTTCTCCAATCACCATCCCTGAAGCATCAACATGTACATGGAATGGATTATCCCAAGAGGGAAAGTGTAATATGGGTGCGGTGATAAGCCTATTCTTCAATGTGTCAAATGCCATCTGTTGCACCTCTCCCCAATGAAATGTACTTTTTTGCTTCAGCAACTCCTCAAATGACGCAGTGATCTTGGCATACCCCTTAATAAATTTATGGTAATACCTTGTATGCCCAAGGAATCCACGCACCACTCTGGCTGGTAGGCTCCCCCAATCCCATAATAATGACAACTTTGGCAGGATCCACCAGCAAGCCTTCCTTACATATTATATGTCCCAAAAGGGTGCCAAATGGAGTAATGAAAACATATTTCTTAATGTTGAGGGATATACTCAACTTCCAACATCTCTCAAACATCAGCCTCATAGATTGTCACAATGGTCCCTCACTAATCCATATACTATCCAGGCATCCAGGTAGACTTGAATAAACTTGTGGATGAAGTCTTAAAACACCTGAACCACAATGCACAAAAACACAACATGTGCGTTCTTTAGTCCAAAAGGCATGACCATATAGGAAAAATTTCCCCATTCAGTGGAAAAGGTTTGTCTTTTCTTGGTCCTCCTTTGTAATTCTAACCTGATGATATCCTAAGAATCCATCTGTGAAAGAATAGATCTCGTGCCTGGCTACTCCTTCCAGGATCTCCTTCAGTGAAGGGGGTTGGAAAAGGGTCAATGACACATACCACATTCAAATCCCTGTAATCAACACAAATCCTTATCCTCCCATCCTTCTTAATGTTGATGACCATCAAACTTATCCACTCTGATTCCTCAATAACCTCAATGATGCCTAATGTGATCATCTTGTCAATCTCCTCCTTGACTTTGATGTGCAGATTCAAGATTCATTCGATAAGGTTTCTTCTGAATTGGGTGCACACCTTCCTTTAACTTGATCTTCATTTCTCCCAAGGAGTGGTGAACTCCTTTAAGCTCATGGTACCCACATGGAAACAAATCCTGAAATTCATGTAACAGATCAATAATATTTGAAACCTCCCTTTCTATCTAGTAATCTCCAATAGTAGCTTCCTTAGGTTCGCCTACTTCCGAGCCAATGTTAACCTTCTTAGTTTTCAGGGGTTCATGGTAGGCACGTGCTTTCTCATCAACACTATCCATAACCTTGCGCATGTACCGACAGTATGGTTAACATCTAAGTTTTCCACCTCTTCACCATCTATCACATAGACCAACTTTCCTTTCTCTTTTTCCATGCATGCACACTCAAGTTGTACCTCCTCTGATTCTTCCTCATCAAAGCACGCTTCCAAGCCAGGTTCACCCAACAACTCCAGTACTTTGTCCTCCGCCATGGCACTATCTCCCATAGTTAGGTGCTTAACAACCTATAGTGCCTCATTCACCGATGGTTTAGTACTCTGATACTCAAAATCTTGAAGGAGATCAGCTCGTCAACTCCTGTCAGTTTCTTATCTGATGGCGCATCTCTGAGTGAATGTACCATGCACGTGCACAACCTTTTAAGGTGGAGTAAATCTTATGCACCCATAAAGATGGAGGCAAGGCTTCCACACTTCCATCCAGACCTTCTCACATGCCTGGACATGAAATGAGGTGGGTTCCTTCCCATGATAATCTTGTATAGCAGTAGGTGCATTTCTTTAGAGAAACCTAATAGAGAACGCAATTATCACCTCATGCCACTCTTGAAGGTTATCATGATGAGTCACACACAAACATGCTGTGATCCTAAGTAAATTATACCTAAGCATACTTCTCCTTTTGACCTCGCATCTCCATTGGGTCTCCATTGCTCATAGGAAAACATCAGGGTTGGCTCCCCTAGTGTAACTTGGTAACTATTTTCCTCCCAAGGTGCCTGACTGAGCGTGCCTTTGTTACTCTCATCACAGATCCTCTTAACTTCCTTCTGACTAACTCATATGTCTTGTGCACCCAATTGTCACATGCCACACTAGTTGTATCACTTATATATTGAGTGTCTTCCCACTGAATAATGCCTTCTTTTGTTGGTTGCACAACCTCAGGGTCCCTGATAGTGCACACATAGATTTTGTCTAGGTATTCTTCTCCCAAGGGCTCAGTATAGGGCGTTGACTTCCCATCCATCAAAGGAATGATAACATGTTCCTCCTTGTTCTCAAAACTTATATACCCCTTATTGAAATGTAAGTCAACATTGTTCTTATAACACCAGGGGTGACCCAAGTAACGCTGGAAAGTTTTCCACCTCAGTAAGTGCCAAGACTTCAAAGTCTCTAGTGAATTTCACCCCTTGGATAGTGATAGCAACATCCTTTAAAACACCAATGGGAATTTCCTTTGTCTTATTAGCCATATACAACACATTTGAAGATGGATGTAATGGGGGCCTTCCCATTTGATTCCATGCATCCAGGGTGAGAACATTAACTTCCACACCCATGTCAATCAAAATATTACTTAGGATCCATCCATCAACAACTACATTCAAGGTAATCTCCTTATCATAGTCAAGGCTCATGAGAGGTAGATTAGCATGCAAAACCTAAATCTTCATGCTCTCCTCTAGCATGCTTTGTACTTTATCTCTGCAAATTATCCTAGTAGGACAAGGATGATATTATCTTGGTGTAGTATCTTACACACCTCTCTGACTTCATCTATATCTTCTGCAGGGACCTTAAATAAATGCATTTTCTTCTACTCTCAATTTCCTGGATTTCACTTTTAGGCATAAATTTCCCCTTGAAGACTTCTTATTACTTCCATGGTCTCTTGATAGACTTACTTCTTATGGGTAGGGTCATGGATACTTCCCATGTACCAACTTTTCTCTTATAATCAAATAGGTCTCTACTTTGATATCCCTCCATACAAGTGCAGTCAGCTGAAGAGAGATTCATCACTAAATCTACAAGTTCTAACTCTGACTCATAGCCACCCTTGAATTCATCCATTATTGAGTCAATTTTACAATTCACCATCCTAGCACCCTTATCCTTTATGTTATTCTGGATCATGTGTTCAAATTGTATTTTGGGCATTCCTCATACTTGTGATTTTTTCCCACAACAAGATCACTCCAACAATTGGGATATTGCACCTTGTAGTGTTCTATAACAATCCACAATTATAGATAGATTCCACGTGGAATTCACTCCTTTGAATTCCTTGTCTATTTCCATGGCCTCTAAATCCTCCTCAAAAGCCTCAAAATGCAACCTCCTCCTCCATGTGAGCTTCATAAATGTGCCATCATCCTTGGAATATTTGAAAACACTGGTAGGATCACACCAAGTATGAAAGGTATCATGTGAATTTTTCAAGCAATCTTAATCCATGCAATGTCATGAGTAGTAGAGAGCCTTAAATGGCTTAACAATTAGCAATTACACATTTTACAACTTACAAAAATCAGTAGATGGCATTACTTGCATCACTCTGTAGAAAATTCTCATGTTAACATCATTGTGCTTTGCATCTTTAAAAGGATACTGATCCTTTCTATGCCCTGTTTTTTTCCTTGCAAAGGATTCTCATGCACATTCATGGGAACCCACATGCAAATTTTGTGCTGAGTTTGCAGACAAACCTCTTCTCCAAAACATTGATTTCCTTTTGGCCCATTCATTTGTGTCATCTTCTACATTTCTGAAGAACTTCAAACTAATCTATCATCCATTCTCTTCAAATCTTCTGACCTATGAATTAGGGGCATCAATTTGTTAAAATAAGGACTCTGTGACAAATCCTAAACCTGTACTCCTAATGCCAACTCACACTCCTAATGTTGAAAGACTCAACAACTTCCTGCAACATAGAAATCAATGTGTAAAGATCACCTGGATAGACTCTCATGCTTGAAATTGCATCCGTACAAACAAATTACATGCTAAGGATGGATTTATTTTTAGTGGAATCATTACTCTCTCCACCTGATGCCAAATTCACTCATACAAGGGCATCTTAGAAGAGGTACATAATTCACCATTGTTACAACATATTCACTTTAACATTCCTTCACTACACACTATGAACATGTATTTATGCCTCAGTCCTTTACACAAGCATGTCTTGAAAATGATGCTCCAGAGATCAATTTTTCCCCTTGGAAAGTGATAGCAGCATCCTTTAAAACACCAATGGGTTATTGCCTTTGTCTTGTTACACATAAACAACACATTTGAAGATGGTTGAATGGGGGCCTTCCCATTTGATTCCATGTGTCCAGAGGTGAGAACATTAACTTTCGCACACCTTTTGTCAATGGTGTTATTACTTAGAGATCCATCCATAAAAAACTACATTCAAGGTAATAAGAAGGATCATAGTCAAGGATAAAGGAGGTAGATTAGACATGCAAAACCTTCCTCTCAAGTGATAAATGCCTCCAAATAACTTTGAGTACTTTATCTCTCAACCATTCTCCTAATAGAGGGATGATATTCTCTTGGTGTAATATTTTACACACCTCTCTGACATCATCTATATTCACCTGAGGGACCTCAATGCTTTTTTCTACTCCAAATTCCTAGATTTCTCTTTTAGACACTGAAATTTCCCCTTGAAGACTTCTGAATCACTTCCATGGTACTCTTGATAAACTTCCTTCTGATGAGGTAGGGTATGGAATACTTCCCATGTACCACTTCTTCTCTTGTAATCAGTGGTCTCTGCATTGGTATCTCTCCATGCAATGGTGCATGCAACCTAATTGCTTGCATTGTCACTAGTACATGTTCTGAACTCTAACTCACGCGCACCCTTGGCATCCACTGTTGATTAGCATGTTTTACGCTCACCATCCCAGTGCCCTTATCCTTCCACTGCTTCAAGCTCATGTGTTCAAACAATTTTGGGCATTCCTCATACTTTTGATTTTTTTCCACACCAAGAGCACTGTAACAGATCATCGGGACACTCATTCACGCTTATAGTGTTATGTAGACCCATAGCATTGTAACAAGTTCCACATGGGGAACTCACTTCTTCCACCTCTGCGGTTTCCACGGCCTCTAAATCCTCTATCGAAAGCCTCCCTAGACCTCCTCCATCCACAATCCCTTCATAATGAGTCAGCCTCATACTTGGAGACCTCCTATTGTGCACCCTTGTGTAATGATGAAGGCATCACCTTGGAGTTGTTTGCAACAATGGTGCACACTAGTATCAATGTATTTGGTCAATCAATCTATAATCCTTGGTGTCATGAGTAGTAGAGGTGTAAATTTTGCAATAGCAAGACATATTCTTACATCACACTATTGTTGCAGTAGTGGACACCTACTTGCATCATGATCTCTATGGAAAATCTCACAATCTACCATGTTCATCACAGGATACCAATCTCTGAGGACAAATGTCCTTCGTATGCCCTTCTACCTCACAATCTGTACACCATAACCCGCGGTGATCTCATGAGCCGAGTTCATAGAAGTAATTTCTCTAGTTATTTTGTCATTGCAGCAATTTGGGTTTCTAGGAATGGAACTAACTCTTGTATCAATGCTTCCTACTACCTCAGCGTGCAAGGTAGCCTCCAAGGCCTCACACAGATTTGTGAAAGTTTTCTATGAAATCACCCTCCTAAATGGTGTGATCAATCCTCCAGTTGAACCACTGAGCATGTTGTGAAAGTGTGAATGTCATAAGATAACTTAGATAGGAGAGTCTTAAAACATGTTTCATACTCCCACACACTCTTGGTCATTCCTTGCTGACCTTCCTTCAACGTGTTGATGCTTTTATGTTCAAACTTAGGTATGTGGAACTCCACCAAAAAGGCATTATGCAGCACAATGTAATCCACCACTGTCTGGTGTGGGTCATACTTCCTGTACCAGTTATGTGCACGTCCTTGCAACATGGTTGCAAACTGACTTGCCTTCCACTTTGGGGTAGTGATTCCCTTCGTGCACCATAATAACTCACACTTGTGTGGGATATGTTTTGTGGCATCCTCAATGCCCTTGTAATCAGGTAAGTGGAGTGACATCTCATAAAACACCTGTTGATGGTGTTATGGACCTTGTCCGCCAGATCCAAGACCTTGATTCCCTCTAATGTTACCTCCACCACCATACCCACTAGATCCACTAGTGCCAACTCCTCCAGATCCACTAGATCCTCCTCATTGTATAGGTAAGGGGCCTAATGTATTTGCACCCTATGATCCCACTGTCGTGATAAACTACGCATGATAGTCTATGATATTGAACCACTCCCAGATGTGTTTCCCATGCCACTCCCAGATGTGATACTCAAACCTTGTGATCCCACACCTTGCCCAAATGTTGTGCCAGACAAAATACCCCCAAACATAGGAAATGATTGTGCAGCCATAGATGTACCAAATGAAAAATTATACCTCCTAGGTGTCGCTTGACTACCAATACTGATACCAACTAGGATTATCGAAACTTATCTCAGTAATTGGAAAACTAAGCACAAGGGTTTGGTCACCATGTGGGTTAAGATGCACACCTATGGATGTCCTCCTTTCTTCATATGATGAGGCTCTCTACCAAATCTAAGGGGGTTTCTCTTCCATATGCTTGCCAAGATGGGGTAGCTCAGACTGCTCAGGTTCCACGTCCTCCATAAAAACCTCAAATCCTTCCCACAACATCTACCTCCATAAATCCATCACTCTTGAAACTTCACGTTCTCTTACCAACTCCTTCTCCCAAGCTTCATTATACTTGAGCCACCTCTCTCTCTCTCTCCATTTCCGCCACAAGGTCTGACATATCCTCTACCACACCAGCTTCTACGCCTTGCCTAGCAAGGAGTTTAGCCATCCATGGGAAAGGCTTCCAAACTCAAAGTAATGACCAAGATCTTGATAGCCAGTGGAATAAATGCAAGAATGATCCTCTAGGCTCCCTCAAGAACTCAAACTCAGCAATATCCGAGTAAAGAATATGTATGAAATAGGTTGTATCCAAGGTATAACTAGTCAGCACTCTACTCCACCAGTGATCAACAACATGGGTCCATGTTAGATCGACATCATGCAACCACTGATATTCCTCCTAGGTCCAAACATGAGGTCTATAGTACCAACTTGACCTTGATGCATATGCTGATAACCATTCATACAACTCTACTGGGAAATCAATAGAAAAAGGTCTCATATAACTCATGATACAAGTGATCCTCTACCCATTTACATGCATCAAACTCAGGTCTAGTGTTAAATCTTTGAGAAAACTCATCCTCCATGTTTTTGAGCCACTCTTTAACACTATCCAAGGTCAAATGCTCCGTCATTACACATTTGTATCACAATAGCTTCAAAATAGGTCCCGTAACAATGGAACCAAGATGAAGTCATTATTTTACCCTCAATACCTCTTTCTAACCCCAAGCATGTTGCCTATCACCCAACATAATGTTGGGTGCTCACCCAGAGGTGTGCATGGGAGCTGAACCCCTCCTTTATGTGAGCTTTTCAAGAGACTTATACCATGAATGGAGGATTATTTGTAATTAAACAAAAGTACATGTTTCATCTACTTAAAAGGTCTTATAACTAATAGATCTACACATCAATGCATCACAAAAGCAAATAAACATTGTATGAAGCACAAGGAACCAGATCTTGAGTCATGACAACAAATAACATGAGGGTTTACACCCATAAACAATGATGTACATAATAGATCTTGTATATTGATTTAAAATCAGTTTCTAGTAGCCATACTACATCAAAAGGGTCATCTCACAACCATATACATCAAATGAAAAGATCCAACCCCTTAAACTTATTGATCAGAGATCCTAACTATGTTTTCCCCATTATAACCCTTGTTAAGACCCCAAATCCACATACTTATGCTTAATGATATCCCTTATCAACCCTCTAGCATCAAGAACTCTAAACCCTAGCATGATGAGCTTGCAAGACCCTTAGCATTTCCTAATCATTTTTGCAGCACCTCAAAACCCTCCTTCTCTCAGAACTCTATACCTTTTAGCGCCTTCTAGGACTAGGACACTCCATTTCTTCCTATATCTTCCTTATAGAGAAGAATTCTTTAAATAGGATTGTCTCCACCCACCATGACTTCTCTCATGAGAAACTCACATGCCAAGTGTCAATGTGGTCCTCCATTGGTGAATGCTTATCCTCTTTGCAAAACCTGATCTTCCACTAACTATAATGATGCCTCTGATGGAATATTCCCTATGGAATATCAACTTTTCTTGGCCTCCAAGGTTCTCAAGAATGGCACCTTATCCACTTATCAAATGCAATAAGTCAAGTCCTCAGGACTTTTTCTCAAGTGACTCCATGATGCCAAATATGGCTATAATACATCTGATAATCTATAGTTTCGTGAACCAAGGGGTAGAGAAATGTTTCCTTAAAATCCCCTGAAATGTGTATGGATAATTATCACCTAACAAAACATAGTTTTTCAAAGGCGTGTCCCTAATTGAAGTAAACCAATCTCTGTGGCTTAGGTCATGTGTCGAGTGGCTCTTAGATCAACATACCAGACATCACTAGATGATGTGGAGGGTTCACTTTATCGAGCAGTGTACAATTAGTCTTTAGTATATGAATGTTCTTCTTTCTCAGTAATATTTCCTTGTTGATAGGTTTTTCTTTTCTAATTACCCTTTTTCTGCCCTTGATTGTAGTTAGATTGTACCTTGTGAGATTTTTTTTTTATGTCTAGAATTACTTAATGAACCTTTCTTCTATTTATTATACCAACAATATTTTAATTCATGTCCTCTTTTACAGATTGGATATTTCTTCTTTTGTTGTTTTTCCCCTTGCTGATGCTGATTTTGTGACTTTTCATAGGAATTAGGTTTGCCTTTTCCTTTCCCTTTCCATTTTGGATGAGAAGAAAGTGCCTACTCCTCTTCATCATATTTATTGTACAAAGCTTCCTCTTGTTGCATTAGGTTTACTAACTTGTTGAAACTAACTATCGTATCTAATAAGTTTAGTGTTATAACAAAAATGTGGTATGAAGGAGCTAGGGATCTCATCACAATGGGAACGAGAGCATCATTAGTGACCTCCTCTCCTGGGGTTAGAATTGAATCCCTCAAATCTGTAACTCTTTTCAAGAAATCTTCTATTTTCTCATTTTTTTTTAAACTTTAGTGTGTGTAATTGACTCTATAAATTCAGTATGAAATTATTTTTTTGGCCTCATATACCATGCTCAAGTTACACCACGTTTATTTTCCTATTCTGGCATCTCAAATGTGGGGTTGCACATCATCGGACACTTTAAACAAGATGATTATCTTGGACTTTTGATTGGCTTTATCAAAATGTCTTTGTTAAGGTGTATCAGTTGCTGATCTGGTTACTGCACCATTCACAACAATCTAAGTCTCTTAAAACTCAAGTTGTGTCTTGATTTTTTCTTTCATGTTACATAGTTATTTCCTCAGAGTAGTTGTGAATCTGGAAAAAAGAACTTGGGGCTATTGGTGCCCATTTTATAGAATTAACTAACAAAGGGTAAGGCTCTAATCACTCTAGGTATATAGTTTCCCAATCTATATATCATCATTCTAATATACTAAACCTTTCTATATATGTGCCTTTCCAATATACCCATCGGTACGTGGAAAAATATCACCCTTTCGATATACCCGATGGTACATGAAAGAGGTGCTAACATACATGAAATAATTTGATACATGGTACCAAGACAATACCTAAAGGAGTCTGTGTGATTATTGACACCGGCTCAAAGAAATATCCTCATACATGCACGTAAATTTGCTATATACTCAGATAATTTCTCAGTTTAGATTTAAGTCATGCAATCATTCACAGATGGATGGGAGGGCTCAGAGTGTGTGCATTGTGTCCTTATTACTCCCCATTTATTTAAAGGGTTGATTCTCAAATGACATTTTTGTAGCTATATTAGGTGTCAAGTGTAGTAGTAGTCACGGCGAATTTAGCCATAAGCACTTCCCAGAGGCACTGTTTATACCGAACGTTGCAAATTAGATCTAGGATGTTTTTGAACAAAATTTCACTATTTTTATTACAATTATCTGTGAGTTTTTGAGTAGTTACAATGTTTTCAGCTGACTATGACAACCTAAAAATTAGTACAATACACTAAAGTGTACAATTATGTTCAAAAAATTTGAAAAATTGAATGACAGGATATTTTTTGTTTTTTGAGGCCCTGGTGGCCTTTGAAGCCCAATACGGATCTCTGAGAAAAATAACATAACAAATTGGCTCAAAATGAATTTTTTAGATACCTCGCCTTTGGCAAAAAGTGTTGAGAATAAAAAAAAAGCATAGTAGGAGAAAATATTTGTTGACCCTTTATAGGGTTTTCTTTGCTAAGTTTAAGAACTAGTGGGTTTAGCTAAGTTTTTGTTGTTAAATTGGGAAATTTGTGCTAAATTTACCTCTAAATCTCAAAAAATTTAAAAAATCATTTTGGGGGTGGGGGTCAAACCCTGAACCTCCCAGACCTAGCACCTTTGCACTAACCTCTAGACAACCAATGTGCTTTGCATATAAATTGGAGAAACTACAATTTAAATTAAATAAATTCAAACTAACCTATTAAAACATTTGACTTGGATATCATGTTGCATTTTATTTAGTTTCCATGTGGATTGGATTTGGTTGAGGGAGGTTTACGTATTCCTCATTTTTCTAGATCAGTAGCTCTTAGTTCTTTGTATTTTATTTACGTTGCCTATTAAGATATGTAACATCCTCATTTTTAACTTTAGAACAAGTGAATTTTTTTTTTTTTTTGATAATTGCATACTGGTTCTAAATACATAATTTAGAACTCACAATTCAAATAACCATTCATATAACAAGCAACCATATGCAGCTGTAATGACTCGGAGTACTTCCGATCTATTCATTCCATGACTCGGTAATCTACCGATCTATTCATGAGTAATAAGAGTCGGTGTTTTTATTTAACACATCACTCTTGCGGTTCTCTTCCCTAATCTGGGAATTCAGAATGCTCTGTCCAAGGAATCTAACTGAATAACTGTTACCATTATTCATCGGCATCTCATCCCTTAGACTAGGTGAATCAGGACAACGCAATCAGCAGCTTGCGATACTTTGGCCAAAGATTTGAAACATACTGTTCATGTCTCGTATTCCTTAACGGCATACTCGTCAATCTGGAATACGTCCTTCACCCCATTCATATGTTATATAGAATGTCTTATACTGATTACTGTCAGTCCTTTCTTTCACAACTGAATCACTCGGAGGCAGATTAACAAGGTGATAATGTTATATGGATGCCTACGAGGATTAGGGATATGATGACATACTGGTTCAACCTTGCAGTTCAACCAGTGTGTCATGACACCCCAAATCTTCGAGGCAGTCATATAACATGACCACGTTCTTAATCGGTCCCTGGGTAACTCGTGCGAAATCAAGTGTAAATCTCAACGATCAATGCAAGGGGTGTCGCCATAAGTCACCTGCATTGTTGTAACTTCGAGAAGATCCTAATCTTCTCGGAGGTACAGCCCTGCAGTCGACTTTATGCCGTCAACCTTTAGATCCGCCTCGAGAAGATCTACCCAAAACAAGCGTTACGCACTAGAGTTTAAATTACTTCTTAAGACTTTTCCCTAAGGTTAGCCTTTCCAAATCCCTGGATTCATTTTCTTAAGACGACCCTCCTCTATTATTCCATTACTTGGTAGAGGTATTATGGTCTAGTTTCTATCAAGGAGTCATTAGAATACATCTGATTCTAAGCAACAGATTCAGACAATATCTCATAACCTATGCTTGAGATTGCCACCTGAAACTCCATTGATTGCCTATCAGTTCTCTTAACTGAATTCATATCATACCTTTCATTTTAAAGCTATGAATGATTAAGAATCCAATCTACTATTGTCCTGTTATACTTAGGACTAGGGATTAGTAATTCAATCCAACTTGTTTAGCGTTATCTTTTAGGCTCAATTTTTAACCTATCTTCTAGAGAGACAATATTTAAGTTACAATATTGCATTATCCAGATCAAATTAGAACTACTAAATACTCATAAGAATTTAGTCTAATTACTTACAAGCTTTCATTGTCAATCACAAAAGCATCCATATTATACAAAGATAACTATGCCTCTTCGTTACGTAAACCGAAGAAGTTCATCATTCATAATAGAATACAACACATAAGTATCAAACACTTATTTTCATTCCTTTCGAAACTCGTACAATTACATTTTATGCAACAGCATACTTGATATAATGCTAACGGAAAAGAAACATCTTTTCTCATATAGTACATCCATAAAATCAAGCTGTAATTCATAATAAATCAAATAAACTATCTGATCGGACTGCCAGATCTGCATTGTATTTACCTCTTACGGCAACCATCTGCAAAAATAGTCAACATGAGTCAGTTCAATGAACTGAGCATGATAAGCACTAACTTTTAAAACAATTGCAATCCATCAATTGTTTCCATTAAACACCCTGTTTAAATGAGATCAAATATCCAAATAAGAAAACATATTCAGGCTATGTCCTTGTAATACTAAATGATTACAAACATGTAACTCTATCATTGTTACAGAATAGTCTTAAACACTTTCTAATTTTTCATCAAATATTAAAGAAACAAGAACGAAGGCATATAAACAATCATTGAATCCAAATCACGACACTGGTCAGATTGTTGCATTCTTCCAAAAAAAAGGAAATAACATAACAATTTGGAATCCTACCAAAACGTTACCAAATTAATTTCCTACTGATAGTTCATTATCAATAATATTAAATAAAGGAAGAGAAAGAATCAATCCATTCATACTTCCCTTTTTACATAAGTTCATCACTGTACTGCCTTCACTTATGAGAACAGTCAACCAGTATATAAATGAACAAGTTAGACAGGCCGAAATCAAGATCACTGTTCTAAATCACGAAAATAGAAACCCAGCAAATCTCTTGTACAGCAACTAACACATCAACTATCCATAAATCAGTCTGATGTCCAAAACTAGTTTCTCCTAAACACAGTAAGGCTTTCGAACCAAGTTCGAAAGCAAGAGCTTCAAGCGTATTGCTGTAATCAACAACTCTATAACATTAAGCCTTTTAAGGTTTCCGAGAAACTATGCTATGATGACCACACATTGATTCCAATTCATGTTCAGTCAATCGAACTGAACAAACAGAAAGGAACTTAGCATACTTATACTTTCTCAGTCTATCGGGCTGAACAAACGGAAAGGAACACCATCAATCGATCCCTACCTTGGTGCATGCAAATCCCTAGTGCAACTCACCCAAACAGGGCCAGAACACGAAAACAGTCATCAATGACGCATATAAAAAATCAGACAAACAATCAAGCTCTTATTTCAACCAAGAAACCCGACTGTACTCTGCCAATAATTTAGCACAAATAGAACAGGTTGAATATGTAGTTGATCACCTAAGGAATCTGTACCACCAAAGCAACATGCAACACAAAGTACTCCAAGAAAATACAGAGGTCTTCAGTACAGATTTTCCCTTCAAGTCACTGGATCAACACTTAACAACTGTATATACACATTTTAACTTGAACAGTGACCAAAATAGAAATAGAACATTGAAACGTCTCCTCACAGTCGTTCGGAATTCAATCCTAATAAATCCACTAATTCACACTACATACTGATAACGGATTTGCGCCCATAATCACAAACCCAACAACAGTATAAAAATAGAATTAATTGATAAATCCTTCCATGCCATTCAAGACAAACATTCCGAATGAAACAAGTATAAGCAAATCAATATACTCATTCCAAAACAATGAAATAAACTGAGCTGCTTCGAAACCTTCGAACAATTTTCGCAAGGAAAGGCAATACATCCACAAAAAGTCAATACTCAGTATTTACTACAATAACAGTAGCCACAAAACCTGTCTTTTCCACAAGGCTTCCACGACAATATAATAACAAAACTCAAGATGAATCTACATTCACAACAGTAGATTACTGTAAACGATTCAATCATGAAATCCACTGAGTCGTTAAAGACTACGGTAACTCAACAGTTGCCTATTCCAAGCCAGAAATTAGAAAACAATGAAACCCACAAAGTATCATTAGTCGCTGTTAACAAAACCATGACAGAGCTTCGAAAATCTTCAAAAGCACAGAACAATCAAATGGTACACCAGTATCATTCCCTACTGTCTCACAACAGCATTGACGATCAAAAGTCGACAGCAAAACAGTGATCTATACCCTTCACAAGTATATTCGACGGGCTCTCGCCAAACAGGCCGAGCATTCAAACCTTTATAAATATAAATCTCTCATATTTAAACCAGAAGGAATACACAACAAACAGAGTTGAAGTTCGATTTCAACAAACACCCAACAAGCGGAAATTGCCAAAAATCGAACCAGAAGAGATACAGAGCCAAAATCAACTAAATCTTCATAGAAAATTTATCTAATCTTCACAAACAAATGAACAGAGTTGTTTTAATGAAGACATTTGAAAGACAGCAAAATATTTAAAGGATAGGGCCTAACATGCCTGTATTTTGATCGAATTTCCGAAGAAGACAACAGGAAGAGCTCAAACTTCCTTTTCTTTTTCCCAAATACAGCGACCAACAAAATTTCGCTGTCCCATTTACAATATATCCTCCATGGCAGAGAAAAGAGCCAGAGAAATTCATTCTCGCCATGCAACTCAAAGAGAACTGGTGCGAAGAACCAGTAAACTAGCAGAGAGAGAGAGAGTAGACCGAAAATCGCGATACACCAAACAAACCTTCCAACTTCTCGTTTGCATGCCGTTTCGCGAGCTCCGGGCTCGACTCCCTAAACATTAAATGCCATTAAACCAATTTTCCCGCCTAATCTCTACTCCCACCGACCGCCAAAATTGGCGACAGTCCATCAAAATCTCAAGTTCATTTCAAAACTTAGTAATTGCCAAGTCTGCCAAGGTTAGCCGCCGCCTAAGCCTCCGCCATCTGCCTGTCCCTCATCCTTATCCTTCCCATTTATTGCCATAGAGAATAGCGCCCATGGTTCGCCACCCTTCAAAGGCCCCTTCCCATAAACTCTTAGTTAGCTAGGTTAGTATCTTAGGTTAGAGTTTTAGGGTAAGAACCATGCTAACCATTTTGCACTTAGTTATTATTTTAGGATCATAACACATAGCCTAGGTCTAGGTTAGACTAACAATAATCTAACCCCTAGGTTAGGTTATTGTTTTAGGTTACTAACCCTTAGTAATTCAGTTTGGTCCTTCTCCTGAAAACTCGGAGAGACCTGCATCATACTTTCTAGAACAGAGCCACTCCTGTTCTTATTACAGAATTGTATGTCAATGAATTATTACCTGGTCTTTAATCGAGACCTTCCAGATATACCAGATATCGGGAACCGTTTCATTTCTCAAGATCAGCCTGAGTCATACTCCTGACCAGCTTACCAAATGCTTCCATACCTTGCAACCTGTTCAAGGTTCGGGATCTAATTTTATCACTTCACAAAATTAAAGCATTACTTGGATCAATTCCTCTGGTCCAAGTCTAGATATTATTGATGAATACCTGTATAATTTCATTCCGTGATCAGATTAATATTCAGTCACAAGATGAAATAAATAAAAGAGTCTATTAATATTTTGACTCAGTCAAGATCTGCAATCTGCAAGAAATTTAATACATATCAAGCATGATTTCCGAATCGAGGTACACAATCCATTTACTAGAAATCACATATCAACACTTGAATGCTTAGGAGAAAGTAACAACAGTTCAGGGTGTTACATGCTTCCCTCCTAAAAGGATTCATCGTCCCGATGAATTACATATTAAACTTAACCTTCCGGTCAATCAATTTATTAGTACACAAACAATGTGTTTACTTCCATATTTAATAGTTTCAGAAATCAATGTCACCTCACTTTTATTCAACCTGAATAAAGTCTGCCTTAATCAGGCTTTCATAAATACTTAAAAACAATCAGTTCATAAAAGTATTTCATCAACAGATTTCATTCTGTTGCAAAAAGAGAAGGAAAAGCAGTTTTCATCTCTTCCAGGTTTTCCCAAGTTGCACTTTCTTCGCTAAACTGGTCCCACTGGACCTTACATTGCTGAATATCTCGATTCCTTAAATGCAACTGGCGAGTTTCCAGCACCCTTGTGGGTTTAACCACGATTATTCCTGGGTCTTGGACCTGCAAGGAATTCCAATTTAAAACATGTGACAGATCTGAAACGTATTTCTTAAGCAAAGAAATATGGAAAACATCATGCATACGAGATAGAGCAGGAGGCAATGCTAAACGATAAGCTACAGGATTGATTATCTCGACAATTTCAAAAGGTCCCACATATCGTGGTGACAACTTGGCAGCCTTGCCAAAAGTTATAGAACTCTTTCTGGGTTTAACACGCAGAAAAACCTTATCACCAAGCTCAAACTTTCTATCAACCCGCTTAAGGTCAGCATAGCTCTTCTGTCTATCCGCTGCTTCCTTTAATCGTTCACGAATCAGCTTAACTTGCTGTTCCATCTCTGTGAGAATCTCTGGTCCAATTACCACTCTATCCTCTACACTGTCCCAACTTACAGGGGTTCTGCACTTTCTTCCATAAAGTGCTTCAAAAGGTGCCATCTTAAGAGATGAGTGATAAGTGTTGTTGTATGCGAACTCAACTAATGGGAGATACTCTTCCCACTTATACTGTTGATCCATGCAATACATTCGCAACATGTCCTCCAACACTTGATTTACCCTCTCAGTTTGCCCATCCGTTTCTGGATGATATGCAGAACTGAAGTTTAGTTTCGTTCCTAGGGCTGCGTTAAGCGTTTGCCAAAACCTTGACGTCATTCTAGGATCCCTGTCAGAAATAATCAGTTCAGGTACACCATGCAATCTGAAAATTTCGTGTACGAACCTCTTGGCTAGCACTGGAGAATCATCCTTTAGATTTCCAGCGATGAAATGAGCTACCTTAGTTAGCTTATCTACAACTACCAGGATAACATCATGTTTATTCCTGGACATGGGTAGTCCTTGTACAAAATCCATGGTTATTACTTGCCATTTGTACTGCGGTATGCTATGAGGATACAACAATCCAGCAGGATGCATATGCTCTGCTTTCACCCGCTGACATTCCAGACAATGAGTCACAAAATTTATCACATCCTTTTTCATACCTTTCCAGAAGTATTGCTGTTTCAAATCAGCTAACATTTTTGTGATACCCGGGTGTCCAGAGAAAGGTGAATTATGAAATTCAACTAACAACTTCTTTCTCAAATCATCCAGCACAGGAACATATACCCTATTTTCATAACGCAAGATTCCTTCATTATCTAAATGAAAACCTTCATACCTTTTATCTTTAGGTTCTGCAGCAAGCGCTGCTTTTACTTGCTGAAAATATGTATCTGATTCTGAGGCACTTTTTACCTCGTCTTTAAACTGAGTTCTTAATGTTATAAGAGCAGAAATGTGCCTCCTACGACTTAGAGCATCAGCTACTCTATTCTCCTTTCCTTTGATATAACTGATATCAAAGTCATATTGTGATAGAAATTCTAACCACCTTCTTTGTCTGGCATTCAGATTGGGCTGAGTAAAAATATATTTCAGTCCCAAGTGATCAGTTTTCAACTCAAAAGGTTTCCCTAGTAAGTAGTGTCTCCAGACTTGAAGTGCGTGAACAATGGCAGCAAGCTCCAGATCATGAGGGGCATAATTCAGCTCATGAATCTTAAGTTTTCTACTCTCATAAGCAATGACTTGATCATTTTGTAGCAAAACACCCCCAAGACCTTCCCCAGAAGCATCAGTTACCACTGTAAAATTTCCATTAGGGTCTGGTACAGCCAATATAGGTGCAGAAGTCAGCTGGTCTTTCAGACTTTTGAAAGCCGCTTCGCACTTGTCATTCCACATGAATTTCTTATCCTTCTTCTGCAATGAAGTTATTGGTGCAGCTACCTTAGAAAAATCCTTTACAAATTTTCTATAGTAACCAGCAAGACCCATGAAGCTTCTTACTTCATGCACATTCTTTGGTGTAGGCCACTCAGTTATCGCCACTATTTTCGAAGGATCTACAGCGATTCCTTCCTTGCTTATGACATGACCCAAATAGTGAACTTCTGAGTCAAAGAAAGAACATTTGGATAACTTACCATACAGCTTTCTCTTTCTCAAAATTCCCAAAACTATCTTCAGATGCTCATTGTGCTCCTCAACACTTTTAGAATAAATGAGAATATCGTCCAGGAATACAAGTACAAACTTGTCCAGGTATTCTTGAAAAATATTGTTCATTAAATTCATAAAGGCTGCAGGTGCATTAGTTAACCCAAAGGCTAGAACTGTGAATTCATAATGTCCGTACCTTGTTCGGAAAGCTGTTTTATGAATATCTTCCTCTTTAATTCTTAGCTGATGATAACCAGATCGAAGATCTATCTTAGAATAAACCGCTGCTCCACGCATTTGATCAAACAGATCATCGATCCTAGGAAGTGGGTATCGGTTCTTAATTGTTGCTTTGTTCAACATCCGATAATCAATACACAGTCTCAGAGTTCCATCCTTCTTTTTCACAAATATCACAGGTGCTCCCCAAGGCGAAACACTTGGTCTAATCAATCCCTTTGACAAAAGCTCTTGTAACTGAGCCTTTAGCTCGACTAACTCAATAGTAGTCATCCGATAAGGCGCCTTGGAAATAGGTTCAGTTCCAGGCTTGATTTCAATAGTAAAATCAAATTCTCTCTTGGGTGGTAACCCTGGTAATTCCTCAGGAAAAACATCCCTGAAACTTTGTAACAGTGGGATTTGCTTCATGAAATCACTATCTTCTTCAGAAGATTCAGATATCTTTACTGCATAAAGGGTACATCCTTTATTCTTAGCCTTTTTAAGCTGCATAGCTGACAGCTTTCTAACTGTAATTTCTCGTTTCACACCTTGAATTTCTACTGATTCCAGCTGATCATCTAAACATTCTATGTTCTTTTCATAGCAATCTACCTTTGCTTTATGGTCAGCTAACCAATTAACACCGATGACAATGTCATACGATCCCAAAGGTGCAACATAGAGATCAACTTCCGTGGAAAAGTTAGGTAAGTCAAGGACCGCTCCAAAAAGACACATACTCACTGTATGAACAGAATTATTACCATACTGTACAGTCCAAGATTTATCCATTTTTCCAGCTTTTCTTTTAAGTTTAGAAGCTAGTTTGTTAGATATAAAACATTCAGTAGCTCCTGTATCAAAAAGAATAGTGACAGGTATGCCGAATAACTTACCCGGAACTTCTATAGGTGTCACTTGCTTTTCAGCTTGTTTGTCCGCTACTGCAGCATGTATCTTATGCTGCTGATTACGATCATCCTTCTTCAAAGGGCACTGATTTGCGTAATGATCTTTACCACAAGTGTAGCAGCCTCCTACAGGTCCCTTCTTAGGCTCAAAGTTGCTTCCAGTTTTATAATTGTCACGCTGTCCTCCATAGGACTTCTGACCATTATTATAATTTTTTGCAAAATTATCCTTCACATTTCCAGCAGGCTTATTTACTGCTGCCTTCTTATTGTTATCTCCTGGAAACTTACTCTTGTTCCCAAACTTTTTCCATGGTCCTTTTCTGGGTGCAAGAGAGGTTGAAGAAGGGTTTGCAGTCTTCTTCCGCACTTCCTCCTTATGAGCAGAAATAGCCTTCAATTTCTGTTCTTGCCTTATGGCCTTTTCAACAACTCCTTCCATAGTGGTTGGACTGTGAACATCGACCTCTCCCCCTATCACAGGATTCAATCCCATGATGAATTTCCGTATCCTGAACTTTTCGTCAGTTTGATACTGCGGTACATACTTGAGAAGTTTTGTAAACCGCTCCCAGAATTCAGTTACTGTTAACTTCCCTTGAGTCAAGTTCTGAAATTCTGTCATTTTCTGATCATAGAAAAGTTGTGGCAGCCAACGTTGCCTAAAATAGCCTTTAAATTGATCCCAAGTGATATTGGTCTCATCAATATTTAGTTCAGCTTTTCGGCTATCCCACCACGAAGATGCTTCGTGAGAAAGCTGATAGGCTCCCCATATTGCCTTGGTTTCTTCTGAGAAGTTCCTTATAGCAAAGTACTTCTCCATTTCGCTGAGCCAGTTCTCAGCTCCATCTCCTAATGTGGTGCCATCATACTTAGGTGGGCTTATCCTTTTTATATCATTAGTGAGTTCTGCTGCCAATCTGGCCCTTTTGTTTTCTGGTTGGACAGGTACATTTCCAGCATTAACATCAACACCCATTTCGGGGTTGTCCTCAGGAGGTTGCTGATTATCATTATCAGCTTCTTCTTCCTCCTCATTCCCCATCACCTGCTGTTCGAGTACAGCTAAACGATCTCTTGTGTCCAACAGGGCAGCAAGGATCTCATCCAGTTTCTGGGTTGTTGCCGCTCCTTCTTCAGGTGGAGCATTACTCGCAACGTTCCCCCTTGTTCTAACCATTTTCTGTTACAAGAAAATTCAGGTTTTTATCAGATTATGGACTCAATAGGTCCAAGAGCTGCAACCTTCAGCTCTGATACCAAGATGTAACATCCTCATTTTTAACTTTAGAACAAGTGAATTTTTTTTTTTTTGATAATTGCATACTGGTTCTAAATACATAATTTAGAACTCACAATTCAAATAACCATTCATATAACAAGCAACCATATGCAGCTGTAATGACTCGGAGTACTTCCGATCTATTCATTCCATGACTCGGTAATCTACCGATCTATTCATGAGTAATAAGAGTCGGTGTTTTTATTTAACACATCACTCTTGCGGTTCTCTTCCCTAATCTGGGAATTCAGAATGCTCTGTCCAAGGAATCTAACTGAATAACTGTTACCATTATTCATCGGCATCTCATCCCTTAGACTAGGTGAATCAGGACAACGCAATCAGCAGCTTGCGATACTTTGGCCAAAGATTTGAAACATACTGTTCATGTCTCGTATTCCTTAACGGCATACTCGTCAATCTGGAATACGTCCTTCACCCCATTCATATGTTATATAGAATGTCTTATACTGATTACTGTCAGTCCTTCCTTCCACAACTGAATCACTCGGAGGCAGATTAACAAGGTGATAATGTTATATGGATACCCACGAGGGTTAGGGATATGATGACATACTGGTTCAACCTTGCAGTTCAACCAGTGTGTCATGACACCCCAAATCTCCGAGGCAGTCATATAACATGACCACGTTCTTAATCGGTCCCAGGGTAACTCGTGCGAAATCAAGTGTAAATCTCAACGATCAATGCAAGGGGTGTCGCCATAAGTCACCTGCATTGTTGTAACTTCGAGAAGATCCTAATCTTCTCGGAGGTACAGCCCTGCAGTCGACTTTATGCCGTCAACCTTTAGATCCGCCTCGAGAAGATCTACCCAAAACAAGCGTTACGCACTAGAGTTTAAATTACTTTTTTTTTTAAGACCTTTCCCCTAAGGTTAGCCTTTCCAAATCCCTGGATTCATTTTCTTAAGACGACCCTCCTCTATTAATCCATTACTTGGTAGAGGTATTAAGGTCTAGTTTCTATCAAGGAGTCATTAGAATACATCTGATTCTAAGCAACAGATTCAGACAATATCTCATAACCTATGCTTGAGATTGCCACCTGAAACTCCATTGATTGCCTATCAGTTCTCTTAACTGAATTCATATCATACTTTTCATTTTAAAGCTATGAATGATTAAGAATCCAATCTACTATTGTCCTGGTATACTTAGGACTAGGGATTAGTAATTCAATCCAGCTCGTTCAGCGTTCTCTTTTAGGCTCAATTTTTAACCTATCTTCTAGAGAGACAATAATTAAATTACAATATTGCTTTTGCTAGAACAAATCAGAACTACTAAATACTCATAAGAATTTAGTCTAATTACTTACAAGCTTTCATTGTCAATCACAAAAGCATCCATAATATACAAAGATAAGTATGCCCCTTCGTTACATAGACCGAAGAAGCTCATCCTTCAGAATAGAATACAACACATAAGTATCAAACGCTTATTTTCATTCCTTTCAAAACTCATACAATTACATATATGCAACAGCATACTTGATATAATGCTAACGGAAAAGAAACATCTTTTCACATATAGTACATCTATAAACTCAAGCTGTAATTCTTTATAAATCAAATAAACTATCTGATCAGACTGCCAGATCTGCATTGTTTTACCTCTTACGGCAACCATCTGCAAAAATAGTCAACATGAGTCAGTTCAATGAACTGAGCATGATAAGCACCAACTTTTAAAACAATTGCAATCCATCAATTGTTTCCATTAAACACCCTGTTTAAATGAGATCAAATATCCAAATAAGAAAACATATTCAGACTATGTCCTTGTAATACAAAATGATTACAAACATGTAACTCTATCATTGTTACAGAATAGTCTTAAACACTTTCTAATATTTCATCAAATATTAAAGAAACAAGAACGAATGCATATAAACAATCATTGAATCCAAATCACGACACTGGTCAGATTGTTGCATTCTTCCAAAAAGGAAATAACATAACAATTTGGAATCCTACCAAAACGTTACCAAATTAATTTCCCACTGTTAAACAAACATCAACCAAATTGGAATAAAGGAAGAGAAAGAGCCAATCCATTCATACTTCCTTTCAATTAAGTTCATCACTGAACCGCCTTCACCTATGAAAACATTCAACCAGAATATAAATGAACAATTTAGACAAGCCGCAAGCCAGATCGCTGTTCTAAATTAAGAAATAGAACACGGCAAACTCCTAGACAGCAACTGACACAACAACAATCCATAAATCAGTCTGATGTCCAAAACTAGTTTCTCCTAAACACAGTAAGGCTTTCGAACCAAGTTCGAAATCAAGAACTTCAAGCGTATTGCTGTAATCAACAACTCTATAACATTAAGCCTTTTAAGGTTTCCGAGAAACTATGCTATGATGACCACACATTGGTTCCAATTCATGTTCAGTCAATCGAACTGAACAAACAGAAAGGAACTTAGCATACTTATACTTTCTCAGTCTATCGGGCTGAACAAACGGAAAGGAACACCATCAATCGATCCCTACCTTGGTGCATGCAAATCCCTAGTGCAACTCACCCAAACAGGGCCAGAACACGAAAACAGTCATCAATGACGCATATAAAAAATCAGACAAACAATCAAGCTCTTATTTCAACCAAGAAACCCGACTGTACTCTGCCAATATTTTAGCACAAATAGAACAGGTTGAATATGTAGTTGATCACCTAAGGAATCTGTACCACCAAAGCAACATGCAACACAAAGTACTCCAAGAAAATACAGAGGTCTTCAGTACAGATTTTCCCTTCAAGTCACTGGATCAACACTTAAAAGTATAAGCAAATCAATATACTCATTCCAAAACAATGAAATAAACTGAGCTGCTTCGAAACCTTCGAACAATTTTCACAAGGAAAGGCAATACATCCACATAAAGTCAATACTCAGTATTTACTACAATAACAGTAGCCACAAAACCTGTCTTTTCCACAAGGCTTCCACGACAATATAATAACAAAACTCAAGATGAATCTACATTCACAACAGTAGATTACTATAAACGATTCAATCATGAAATCCACTGAGTCGTTAAACGAAGTAAAGATGTATATATTGTACACAGTCAACAATAATCCCGTTTCCACCACAACAAGGAAAACACTTCCGCTGAGTCGTTAAAGACTACGGTAACACAACAGTTGCCTATTCCAAGCCAGAAATTAGAAAACAATGAAACCCACAAAGTATCATTAGTCGCTGTTAACAAAACCACGACAGAGCTTCGAAAATCTTCAAAAACACAGAACAATCAAATGGTACACCAGTATCCTTCCCTACTGTCTCACAACAGCATTGACGATCAAAAGTCGACAGCAAAACAGTGATCTATACCCTTCACAAGTATATTCGACGGGCTCTCGCCAAACAGGCCGAGCATTCAAACCTTTATAAATATAAATCTCTCATATTTAAACCAGAAGGAATACACAACAAACAGAGTTGAAGTTCGATTTCAACAAACACCCAACAAGCGGAAATTGCCAAAAATCGAACCAGAAGAGATACAGAGTCAAAATCAACTAAATCTTCATAGAAAATTTATCTAATCTTCACAAACAAATGAACAGAGTTGTTTTAATGAAGACATTTGAAAGACAGCAAAATATTTAAAGGATAGGGCCTAGCATGCCTGTATTTTGATCGAATTTCCGAAGAAGACCATAGGAAGAGCTCAAACTTCCCTTTTCTTTTTCCCAAATACAGCGACCAACAAAATTTCGCTATCCCATTTACAATATATCCTCCATGGCAGAGAAAAGAGCCAGAGAAATTCATTCTCGCCATGCAACTCAAAGAGAACTGGTGCGATGAACCAGGAGTAAGAGCAGAGAGAGAGAGAGAGACCGAAAATCCGATAACACCAAACAAACCTTCCAACTTTCGGGCATCCGTTTCGCGAGCTCCGGCTCGACTCCACTAAACATTAAAATTGCCATTTATTATTTTTTATTATTTTTATTAAGAACATTTTCCCGCTTAATCCTCAACTCCCACCGACCGGCCAAAATTGGCGACAGTTCCATCAAAATCTCAAGTCATTTCAAAACTTCGTTAATTGCAAGTCTGCCCAGGTTAGCCGCCGCCCTAGCCTCCGCCCTATTGCCTTTGTCCCTCACCGATCCTTCCCATTTATTGCCATAGAGAATAGCGCCCTGGTTCGCCACCCTTCAAAGCCCCTTCCCATAAACTCTAGTTAGCTAGATCGTATCTTAGGTTAGAGTTTTAGGGTAGAACCATGCTAACCATTTTTACACTTAGTTATTATTTTAGGATCATAACACATAGCCTAGGTTAGGTTAGAATAACAATAATTCAACCCATAGGTAGGTTATTGTTTATAGGTTACTAACCCTTAGTATTCAGTTTGGTCCTTTCTCCTGAAAACTCGGAGAGAGACCTGCATCATACTTTTCTAGAACAGAGCCACTCCTGTTCTTATTACAGAAGTGTATGTCAATGAATTATTACCTGGTCTTTAATCGAGACTCCAGATATCCAATATTCGGGAACCGTTTCATTTCTCAAGATCACCTTAGTCATCTCCTGACCAGCTTACCAAATGCCTTCCACTTGCAACCTGTTCAAGGGTTTCGGGATCTACTTTTATCACTTCACAACATTAAAGCATTACTTGGATCAAGGTCCTCTGGTCCAGATCTAGTATTAATTGATAATACCTGCCTAATTTCATCCGGACAGATTAATATTCAGTTCACAATGAAATAAATAAAAGTCTATTAATATTTTGACTCAGATGCAAGATCTGCAATCTTGCAAGAATTTAATACATCTCAAGCAGATTTCCGAATCCGAGGTACAACAATCCATGTATAGAAATCAATATCAAAACTTGAATGCTTAGGAGAAGTAACAACGTTCAGGGTGTTACATTGCTTCCCTCCTAAAAAGTATTCATCGTCCCGATGAATTACATATTAAACTTCACCTTCGCGGTCAATCAATTTATTAGTCACACAAACAATGTGTTTACTCCATATTTAGTAGTTTTCAGAAATCACTGTACACCTCCTTTATTCACCCTGAATAAAAGTCTCCTAATAGGCTTTCATAAATACTTAAAACAATCAGTTCATAAAGTATTCATCACAGATTTCATTCTGTTGCAAAAAGAGAAGGAAATCATTTTCATCTCTTCAGGTTTTCACCAAGTTGCACTTTCTTCGCTAAACTGGTCCCACTGGACCTTACATTGCTGATGATATTCTCGATTCAACATCCCCACAACAAACGAAAAGCAACTGGCGAGTTTCCAGCACTCTTGTGGGTTAACCCACATTATTCCTGGCGTCTGGACCTGCAATATTCCAATTGTAAAACGTGTTACAGATCTGAAACCTATTTCTTCAGCAAATAAATATGGAAAACATCATCATACTAGATCGAGCAGAGGCAATGCAAAAACGAAAGCTACAGGAATTTATTATCTCGACAATTTCAAAAGGTCCCACATATCGTGGTACAACTTGGCAGCCTTGCCAAAAGTTAATAGAACTCTTTCTGGGTTTAACACGCATAAAAACCTTATCAACCAAGCTCAAACTTTCTATCAACCCGCTTAAGGCAGCATAGCTCTTCTGTCTATCCGCTGCTTCCTTTAATCGTTCACGAATCAGCTTTAACTTGATGTTCCATCTCTGTATAATCTCTGGTCCCTACCACTCTATCCTCTACACTGGCCCAACTTACAGGGTTTCTGCACTTTCTTCTTCATAAATGCTTCGAAAGGTGCCATCTTAAGAGATGAGTGGATAAGTGTTGTTGTATGCGAACTCAACTAATGGGAGATCTCTCCCACTTATATGTTGATCCATGCAATACATCGTCAACATGTCCTCCAACACTTGTTTACCCTCTCAGTTTGCCCATCCCGTTTCTGATGATATGCGACTGAAGTTTAGTTTCGTCTAGGGCTGCGTTAAACGGTGCCACAACCTTGACGTCATTCTAGGATCCCCGTCAGAAATAATCAGGTTCATGGTAACACCTGCAATCTGAAAATTTCGTGTACAACCTCTTGGCTAGCCCTTGGTGATCATCCTTTAGATTTCCGCGATAAATGAGCTCCTAGTAGCTTATCTACAACTACCAGGATAACATCATGTTTATTTCCTGGACATAGGTAGTCCTTGTACAAACTCCCATGTTATTACTTGCCATTGTACTGCGGTATGTTTATGATGATACAACAATCTCAGCAGGACTGCATATGCTTCTGCTTTCAGTCACCCTCTGACATTCCAGACAATGAGTCACAAAATTTGATCCATCCTTTTCTTGCTTTTTTTCATACCTTTCCAGAAGTATTGCGGTTTCAAAATCGCTAGCATTTTTGTGATACCCAGTGCCCAGAGAAAGGTGAATTATGAAATTCAACTAACAACTTCTTCCTCAAATCATCCAGCACGAACATAACCCATTTCATAACTCAGATTCCTTCATTATCTAAAATGAACACCTTCATACCTTTTATCTTTAGGTTCTGCAGTCAAGCGCTGCTTTTACTTCGAAAATATGTATCGCTTTCTGAGGCACGTCTTTTACCTTCGTCTTTCAACTGAGTTCTTATGTTATAAGAGCAAAATGTGGGCCTCCTACACTTAGAGCATCAGCTACTCTATTCTCTTCCTTGATATAGCTGATATCAAAGTCCATATTGTGATAGAAATTCTAAAACCACCCATTCTTTTGTCTGTCAGTCAGATTGTGCTGAGTAAAAATATATTTCAGTCCCATGATCAGTTTTCAACTCAATGGGTTCCCTAGGTACGTAGTGTCTCCAACTTGAAGTGCGTTA